>PVJH01029906.1:0-25420 GCA_004026705.1 Nesogale talazaci | reverse complement strand
AAGTACTCTCAAGCACACTGAATACATTTGCTAAATCTGCAATTCCATTCTTGGAACCATTTTTCAGACTCATCTGTTTGGATGGCTGACAGCACTTCCCTGTTTTTTTTTTTTTCTCCTCTTCTACATCATCACATTGCTGTCTGTTCATGCCCCTCTTCATTCGTGGAAACAAAAAGATGTTACCTGGAACAAAGTCAGCTGAGCAAGAGGCGTGAGGCAATGGAGGCTTGCTGGTTTTGCCCCAAACTGGCACACTCGGATAACTGTGTGAGCAGGTGCATTGTCATGGTGGCAAAGCCATTTCCCCACCTGCCACAAAATTTTTGTCGCATACTGTTATGCAATCATTCTTTTAATTATCTTTTTTTTTTTGGGGGGGGGGCATCACTGCCTCTGTTGGTCGTGGGCGCTACCCAGTGCTGCTCCTGAGAGCTGCTGCTGGGATTTGAACCGCCAAGCCCGCGGGCTGCAGTCCCGCGCTCAGCCCCCCATGTAATCATTTTAGAACCTCTAAACAGAAAGCTTGATTAACAGTCTGACCTGGTGGAATGAACTCCAATTGCAGAATCTACATTTTCATCCCTTTGGGAAGTGGATGGACATCCAGAAGGAGATTTGTCATTCATCAACATTTCATCTTTTCTGAAATGAGAAAGCCACCGGTACACTTGTTTTTCCCAAGACATTGTCCTCATAAGCTGTGTTCAACATCACAACAGTTTTTGTAGCATTTTTCCCAAGCAGGAAAGAAAATTTTGCAGCTGCACGCTGTTTTCTAAAATTGGCCATCACCCAAACCAAGTTTCTAGTGAAACTGCTTTCACGAAAAAAATGACAGTGACCAGCAAGAAATTTCCCAAGCAAGCCACTGGGTGCACTAATTCAGAGCTGCTTAATGTTCACCTAGTGGGGAAAATGCAAACTACTACGAAATCTCTGCCCAGGGGAGCTTTCCCCCATTTTTTTGTGTGGGTACCTCCATGTAAAATTATTTTTATTTATTTATTTATTTTTTCTTTTTTTTTTTTTTTTTTTTGCTGCAAAAGGAAGCTTTATTATTTCCATTTGGTCCCCGGCTTAGGGGTGGGGCTCCAGGGTGGTGACACTGGCTGGCGGGGCAGATTCGGGCAGAGGGGCTAAGGCTGGCAGGGGAAGGTGGGAGCCCCTCGCAGGTGGCTGGGCGCCACAGTCTCCTAGAAGTGTTTGAGGGTGCGTCTCTCGAAGAGATCCTTGCCCAGCCGGCCGGGAGTTGGCGACTCTGCGGAGGGGGGGTCAGGGGGTCACCCATCTTCTTGAGGAGTTTCACCTCCTCATCCAGGAAGTGGTTCTCCAGGAAGTCCCCGAGATGGGGGTCTGGGTGAGCGTACCCCATGGTATGCGGTCCGGAAGAGCCTGGTTGAGTTTTTTCTCCAGGGCCAGAGCGGCTTCCCTAGCATCCAGGGTTCTGTCCCACTCATCCTGGGACGGCTCTGCACATCCTGGGAGAGGGCGCGACACCCGCCCTGGTTTTGCAGCTCCAGAGTTGCTCGGCCCCTCCTGCTTCTCCTTCGCCAGCTTGCGGAAGAAGTGTTCCCCGCCCTCCAAGAACACATCATCGTGGTGCAGAAAGACGCCGAGAGAGAAGTCTGTGTAAGAGGCCGCAGATGCAGGGTGGCCAGACGGTGGACCCCGGCCTGGCCTCAGCTTCAGTGGAATCATTCTGATGGATCTGAGAGCTCATGATAGGTGGGTTTGGAGGTCACCACACACAAAAGAGCTAGCTGGTCCCAATAAGAGGGGATGGCCAAGTAGATGGTCCCAAAGGTGATGTCCGGCAGGGACACTGGAAAGTGGCAGAAGGCTGGAGGAAGGGAGTCCCGGGATCTGTTCTGTTCAAACACTGTTGACGCAAGAGACCCACAGGACCACAGAGCAAGCTTTGTAAAATTATTATTAATGTACTTCTGTATCATATGTGGCATAGCAAGTAATATCATTAACCAAAAATGCAATGTACTTGAACTTTATAATTACTTGAGATTACTGTCTTTATTTTACTCTCTTTATTTTGTCATAGAACTTTGAGTTATTATCTACTAGCCTTTTACTGTGACCTGAAGTACTTTTTTTTATCTCCCCTGAAGTACTTTTTTAGAGGGGGGGGCGGGGAGCATTACTGCCCTGGGGAAAGTAGGAAGCCCAGCCTTGTTCCTGGAGAGCTGCTGCTGGATTTGAACCGCCAACCCAGTGGACCGCAGTCCTGCACACAACCACTACGCCACCGGGGCTCAGCCCTGACTCTCAAAACCTTGTTGTTAATTTATTATACCTTTATTCTATTTGAATAAGTGTCTCTTGACCTATGTCTACTCTATAGGAACAGCAATTAAATATTATGATATCTCTGTTTTTTTCACCATTATTTGTAGTTTGCTATGATCCACATTGGTGAATATTCAAGACACAAATAAACATATGTCTGCTATTCTTTGCTTTCTTCAAAGAGCTGTCTGAAGTCAGCAATAATATCCAGCAAGGAAAAGTATGTTTTGAAAAACATGTATGATCATGTAAGAAATTGTACAATTATGCTTGATGCAATTGAACTATGGAATGATATGGCACGTGATTGGCTCCCAAAGTACAACAAGAAAACAAAAGACATAGATCCTGAAATGGATTTTGACTCCCATTAAATCCTAGCCCCAACGTAAGAAAAGTCAATTTTTACATCATGGCCCTGCTCAGTACTCACTTTCATAAAATTTTCACTGAAAATGATGGGACTACAGCAAAGTGTGGTGAGGAAAGTAGATGGTGCTAGGCTAGCAATCAGAACAGTTTCGGGGGTTTTAAAGGGTAGTAATCAAGCAGCCATCTATGCATGGAATCAACTAAGTCCACATAGAAAAAGCACACCAACCTATGTGATACAGAGATGACAGTTGCAAAACTCAAATATGGCGAGGAGGAAAACGTCAGAGAAAAATTTACAAACAGTCAATATTTGGAGGGTTAGGGGAACATTGGGAGCCCAAATTCCACCTACAGATTCTAGTCAGCCTGAGTCACTGGGAGATTCACTCAAGCCACAGGCAAGAGTCTCAAACAGCCTTACTAACAGTCAGAGTCAATTGTAATCTGGATAAGACTGAATTGAACTTGTTACTTGGCCAGATGACTACCCTATAGATGCAAGCAGAATCTGTTCTGGGAACAAATATATTTTATTGCTTCCATGACAAAAATTTCTTCCCTGGCTTTTTGAGTGTTGTTGGGGGTCTTTTTCTTCCTATACATTATTTTTATTTTTGCCTGGATACTATTATCTACCTTACCATCTTAGCACTATTTTATTTGTTATTGTTTTCCATTGGGTCTCCCGGTAGTGAAGTACAGGAGGCGTGGATGCATAATATAATAACTGATACAAGGGGATAGGGAAAACAAGGGTAAGGGGTGATAGGGAGGGAAAGAGGATTTTTGCAGTAAATAATGGAGGTGGGAGAGGGGCGTGTGTTGGTCCAGGTAGACTAGAGAAACAAACTCATAGACACGCACACATTAAAAAGAGTGCAGTTTATGTACAAGAGGAACAGGACATTAAGAAAGCATCCCAACCCAGTCCAGTTCAAAGTCATAAGTCCCATATTAGCCCATATGCCCGATACCAGTCTGTAAAGTCTCCTTCTGACTCACGAAGTCACAGGTTAATGGGCGCAGAGTCCCGGCGCTGGCAGGGGTCCTCTCATGGCTCCTCGCTTCCAGGGCTCAGGGTCCATCAACAGCATCCAGTGGTGGTAGAAGCAACTCAGCACTGGCAGGGACCTCCATGTGGCTTCTCCAGCTTCAGCGCTCTGGTTCCATCAGGCTAAGGCCATGTGGCTTCTCCTCTGCCTCTTTCAGCTCCTTGGACACTGCCATCTAGTCTTGTCCGTAGTTCATTGTCTCTGAGACTAACTCCCAACAACCGGGGGGATGACTTCTCATCTCCATGAGGGAAATATATCGTGAGATTTCCCAGAAGACTCAGGAGAAAGTCATGCCCACACGGAGGCCTCATTGGCTACTCAATGGCTAGCTCCAGTTAACAGGCTAGACTCACCCCTACATCTCAATCATGAAATTAACATAAGCACATGACCACCACAGGGAGGAAGCACTAGAACAGAGTGTGATTTCACAACTCATTTTAAAGGCAATGTAACCATCGCAGGGGGGATCTTTTAAAATTGATGTGGTGATGGTTGTACAATTCTCTTCGACATGATTGAATGATAGAATTATATGATACGTAAATTACGTGCCAATAAAACTGCTGGGAACAACAACAACAATAAAATATCTACTCTAATTTGAGGAGGCAGCTCTCCCCCTTTTAGATTTTTGAATGACTAATAACCCAAGAGTTTCATGTTTGGGTTTTTTATCAGGCAATTATCTGCTTAATTATTGATAAGATTTTCAGTGGCTAGATTTAGAACTGAACCATTTATTTCATCGTCCTAGTCTATCCTTAATCTTAAACTGAAACCTGTTTACCATGAGAAGACCTGATGGTATTTTGAAATGCTGGTGGGTGGGAGTACAGGGGGGCATAGCTTCCAGCCTCACAGGGACATGCTAGCTACCACAGTATGAGAAACTGACAGACAAGTGAGATTATTATGACCTAACAGCCAAAAGCTTGCAACATAACTAGCTTTGCATCCAATAGGTAGGAGCAATATGAAGCTCCCTCAGGATCAAGAGGAAGCATACAGATGCCGTTTCTTGGTGGGTACTGTGCCGGGAGCATTGTAAAGGGGACGTGTGGAATGGAATGTATGAACTGGTTAAATCGTCCTTGGAAAAAACACACTCTGCCACAGAATTAGTGACCATTATGAAGCATAAACTAGGAATTAAATTCCATTTACTAGGAATTAAGTATTCATATTAGGATTTTCCCCCTAACAGTTTTTGGCACATAATGTACATATCATGGAATTGCATAGTTCAATCATTCGAACATATCTAGGGGAAATTGTACAATCACCACCACATCCATCCCAGGACTAATCTTAGAATTTTCCCCACGTCTTTTTTTCTGTTCCATACTCTGAGACCCTGGAGATATTGCTTCAGGACACGGTTTGTCTCCATCTCAAATTCACTGTCTCCTGAGAACAGCAGTGATATAGGACGACAAGGCTTTTAGTAAGTCACAGAGAACTGACACATTCTGATGTCACTCACAATTTCCATATGTCCCTGAAGGTTTGCAGGAGTCACCCATAAGACAGAGTTTTCTTATGAAGAGTTGTTCCCCACTCTGATTGGAGGCCAGAGATCCTTAATGCACCTTATGGATAGGTCCTACAAATTTCCTTCTAGATGTGTGCAAAACAAAAACAAAAAGCAAGAAAAAAGGCTAAATCAAATTATCTCTGTAGGTTTAGATCTGAGGGTGAGCAAGAAGACTCTTGGCACACACAAAGTTAGCACTATGGCACCCATTTTTAGAAATCATTGGTAGATAGCTTAAGGAATGGAGTAAATATATTAGAAACCTCTAGATAATTTTAATCCTCAGTGTCATGAAAGGATAGATCAAATAAGCACACACACACACACACACACACACACACACACACACCAAGGACCTAATGTGGAAATATGCAATGGCTACAATTCCTACGTGCTATAGAAGCAAAGATCAAGGTGATACACAAAGCATGAAAAAACTTTTCTAAGAAAAAATTTTTAAGAGCATCTAGGTCATAAAAAAATTCAAATTGACCTCAATTTTTAATGTAGTTTAAACAGATCACACTGTTGCTAGTTTCAAAGTACCAAACTGAACTTTATTTACTGTTCCTCATGGGACAGCCTTTAAATAATAGAATTTTAGAATGTCAGACTATGAAGTTTTTGGAAGAAATGGATTTGGCTGTATGAGGCTGCAGAAACAACTGTATTAAGGGAGTGGTGGACAGTCTGAGACCCTTGTGAAGTCTAAGCTGATTTTGTGAAGGGTGCCAAGTGTTTGGCTACCCAAAGAAAATTTTGAAAAATCAGGGAAAGAGTTTGTTTTTCTAAGAATAAGTTTCATGGAGGCACTATGCAAACTTTTTGGAATGAAGGTAACTGTTGTAGGTAGGTTTAGAAGGGCTAAGTACAGGCTGTACTAAGAAAAGTTTGAGAAGGAAAAGATGATTGGGGTGAATGAGGGATTTACATTTTGAGTTCTATTAAAAATGTGAAATTCAAACTTTCAAACAGAATGATATTAGTAATAACTGATGTAGTCAGATAGTCTCTGCCTTATGTAGTAGAGATTTCTAATGCTTAATCATAACCTCCTGGAAGACAACAACAAAAAGGCACATCATCTTATTTGAAGTTATGTGACTATTTTGGTACATGGACTATAAACAGACTCGATATTTAGACTAGCAATTAAACACTTTGGCCCAGAAAATACACATGCCACCTCAACTTAATTGCTAGCATAAGAGCCTCCAATTTTCTTTCTTCTGCCATCAGAACCTTAGAAGCTCCAGATAATGGAAGCCTCTACAAGTCTGGGACCTGGAATAAGGATTAATGGAATAGTTCCCTACTGTGTGAGATAGACATGCGGCATGAGCAAGAAATATTGAGCTATTGAGAAATGTTGAGCTATTGAGATAGATAGTTGGTTGCTGATGAGTGTGACATAGACTCACTTTATGTAAGGGACACATTAAGATGTAAAAACAATGTAACAATATCTTCCACATTTCATGTTGCTAAAAAGTAAAAACAATGTAACAATATCTTCCACATTTCATGTTGCTAAAAAGTTTGCATCTTGCTTGGGGCTTGAGAATTTAAGCAGAGACGAGAGGCCTTAAACATGACAGGGTAAATGTCGTATTTTAGCTGTGGATAGACCTAGGTAGTCCAGGTGTCCTTGTGGCAGCTGGAAGGAGAGGGCCTTATCCTCTTTCTGGTCACTCGATACCCTTCTGACTTCAACTGCAGACATGTTTGATTACACAAACTCATGATTCTGTATTCCCAAGGCCCTGCTCTGACTCAGTTGTAGCTGCTTTTCTTAGCTTGGCGTGTTCTCAGATCTCAGGTCTTCATCAAATCTCATTCTGCAGCCTTGTGTAAGATGTGCCCCCTGTGGCTTAACCTTGTCTTTGCAGTTACCTTTCCATGGCAGTATCGTGGCTGGTTTGCTAGATTTCATACCCAGCAACTTAAAAACTTTAGATTTATTTGTTTTAAATGAGTCTTTGGTATTTTATTGCATAATTAGACCAGAATATGATAACTAACACTCACTAGCTAGTTGTTTCGGGTTTCTTTTTAGCTGACGCTGATTCACGGCAATTGTACGTAGAGCTGAATGAAATTCTGCTCAGTCTTGTGCCATTCTCCCAATTGTTGGTACCGGTGAGTCCATTGTTGCAGTATTTGTGATAATCCATCTCATTGGGGGTTTCCTAACTATTTTTTGCCCTTGCAGTGGTGTGGGTCTGGATCATGTCATTATTATCTCTTTTCTGTTTATCTTGGGTTTATCTCTTTTCTCTTTATCTTGGGTGGTCGTGGGCGCTACTCAGTGCTGCTCCTGAGAGCCACCACTGGATTTGAACTGCCACGCCCGCGGGCTTCAGTCCAGCACTCAACCACTTACGCCACCAGGGCTCAGCCCTACCTTGGGTTTCTATCCTTCATTGCCCACCCCCACTGTTTGGACTAAGGATCAGAGATGTGAAAGTGTTGCGCCATGATGGTGACCAAACCTATCCTCCTTTCTACCCTCTTCTCCTCTGAACCTACTCCTTCACACTCTCAAATAGGTTAGATCTGCCCTTCTTGTCATGTGGAGACTTCCTCTGAATAGTTTCCCTCTTTTTGTTCATCTATAGGTAGCCCTGCCTCCTCTTCCACAAGAATTGAGCCTCACAAAAAGACTTAATGATGAGCATATTTTATAGGGAGAAACAATAATGACAACAAAAACTTCAATTTAACATTTCAAAAGAATTTCATTACCGGCTGAGCCCCGGTGTCGTAGTGGTTGTGTGCGGGACCGCAGCCCACAGCATTGACAGTTCAAATCCAGCAGCAGCTCTCCAGGAGCAAGACTGGGCTTCCCACTCCCACCATGGCAGTGATGCCACACACAAAAAAGTTCATTACCATTTATAAAGTATAAGTTTCCGGGCTGAGCCCCGGTGGCATAGTGGTTGTCCGCGGGACTGCGGCCCACTGGGATGGAGGTTTGATTCCAGCTCCACGGAGCAAAGGCTGGGCCTCCTACTCCCACCACCTGAGGACAGTGATGCCCAACCCCCCCAAAAAAAAAGATAAAAAAGTTTAAGTTTCCCTGGAAACACTGCCTATTATCCTAGACATTTGTGGCATTTGCTGACCTTCATGAAGAGTATTAACCTGCCACTCATGTGTGCTGAGTCCCTCAAGGACTCTCTGTCTCCAGGAGTGTGACTGTTCTGGCACAGGCCCTTGAGATTCAGGAAGGAGATCAACTCAGGGAACTCCTCTGTTTTTGGAACACTGTATATAGAATATTTACTTGCAGGAAATCAACTCATAAAGGAGTCTTCTGCCCATGGATACTCTGTGCAGAACTGTAATACTTTCTCAAGGTAGTGCATCTGCTGCCTTGTTTCCTGAACGCTGTAGGCTAATTTTCTTTAGAGTCTGACTCACATCTACGATAAAAGCGACCATTTTCCATCGAGTTGATTTGGGCTCTTGGTGGTCCCACGTGTGTCAGAGTGCTCCACAGGAGTTTCATGACTAGCACCCCTCCAAAATCAATCACTGCAACTTTCTTCTGAGGTGCCTCAGGGTGGATCCAAACTAGTGACCTTTTTTAGTTAGCAGCCCAGTTCTTAACCATTTGCACATCCCCCAATCCACGGCCATTCAGTGGATTCCACGTCCTAGCAATCATGTACAGGGCTTCTATCTTTAGAGAAGCAGACAGCCTCGTCTTTCTCTCATAGAATAGCTGGTGGATTTGAAGCGCAGATCTTGTGTTTAGATGTTCAATAGTGTTACCATATTTGTATAATTCTGACCCATGGTGACCCCATAGGACAGAGTAGAAGTGTCCTTGTGAGTTTTCAACATTTCACAGGAGTAGAAAATTCATCTCTCTCTACCCCCCCACCCCCGGCCCCCCACACACAGTCAGTGGTGGTTTTGAACTACTAATCTCATGGCTAGTAGTTTCATGCATAGCCATTACACCAGGATGTTTCTCATATTTGCACATAGTCAAGACTTATTGCAAGTATGGAAAGGATCCAATGGATAAATGCAAGGAAGGGCTCACTTTCACAAAAAGTTTCCTTTTTGCCACAGCTTGGGAGTGTACACGGAGGCTTCAGGTAGATTTTGTCTTACTAAAATAAGCTCTTCTTTTACTTCAAAGGCCTGTCTTAATTTGCCACTTACTTATGGGCAAATTACATCCTCTAATTTTTTCAGGTGTCTGGGTAAATATAATGTCCATGAATCATTTACAGAGATACTCTTCGGAGTCTTATTGCTTTCAAACCTTGATAATGTTTTACCTGAAGACACTAAGCAGTTTTTAATATTTATTTTTATTTTTTTAATCCTTTCGTTATTCTTTTTTAACAAACGGCCCCAGGGAT
This sequence comes from Nesogale talazaci, assembly GCA_004026705.1. Lineage (NCBI taxonomy): Eukaryota > Metazoa > Chordata > Mammalia > Afrosoricida > Tenrecidae > Nesogale > Nesogale talazaci. The sequence goes on along the minus strand of PVJH01029906.1, from coordinate 15,770 downwards.
AGGGGAGCAGAGGAAGGGAGAGAAGGGGAAGCGAGGCCCCAGCCCCACAGACCCTCCCCACCCACCCCTTTCTCCCTTATATATTTATAATCTATATATAAGCCCCAGGGGTGAGCGGTTAGGGGGAACTCCCCCCTCAGCGGGGTGGGGGCGTCCCAGGGTCCTTGACCCCTTGGGACCTAGGGTCCTCTGCCCGTGTCCGCTCCCAGTGGCATCTAGTTCAGGGCATCCGGCCGGGAGGCCTGCTGGGAGAAGTCGATGCGCTGGGTGCGGAAGACACCGCTGTAGGTGGAATTCAGGCCTGAGAAGGACCTTCCAGCTGGGGGAGTCCGCGAAGACCCAGGACCCCCAAGGCTGTTCAGTTTTCGATAATCCTGGAAGTATTTTAGTTCCACTGGCTGCTGCTCAACTCGCCCCAAGCTAGCAGGGAAGGGCCGGGCAGGGGAAGGCAGCACCCTAGTAGCAGGAGCAGGTGGGGGCTGCACAGCCAGGCTGGGGGGCTGCAGAGCTGGGCCCACAGGTAGGAGGGAGAGGGGCGGGGGCGCAGGTGGTGGTCCTGGTAGCGGGGAGCTGAAGTTCATCACCAGCAGCTGCGAGTGCAGCACGGGGAGAAGCACCCTGCGGAGCAAGTGCCCCGGAGGGAAGAAAGCCGTTTTGGCCACCAGGCTGCAGAGTAGTGAAATAAAAATCCGAAAGGGATGGCAGATCCTGGTGGACATGCAGCAAGGCTGGTCGGGCAGAGGGCTGGGTCAGACAGCTGGAGAATAGAGAAGGGGAGGGGGGGGCGGAGGGGCGGGGGTGAGATAGAGCACCCCTCCGGCTGGCAACTTCCCCAGGTCTGCTCCTTGCAATGCTGAGAAATCCAGATACTGGCCCGGGAAGGCTACCCCCGAGGGCAATGCCGAGGGAGGGCACTAAGCAGTTTTTTTTTTTATGAAAAAGAATGATTACTCAAGAACTTTGGAAATTTTCTTTTTGGCATGTTGTGGAATACGTTTAGCCATCTCTGATCTGGCATTTGTTGAATTCAAGAAATGCTGCCTTTCATCACCTCACCAAACAATCAAATCAAGCTTCAGGAATGTACCATTGAACTTCCTTGCTCTCTGTTGCTCAAAGCTGGGCTAGCTGGCAGCTGTTACATTTCTCTCTGGTGGCAGTGACAACACAGGAAGCTCAGTGACATTACAGAGGAAGCGCTAATCCCCTCTTTAGTGTTACTAACACAATAATGATGGGAGCATATTCATGGACAGATCTATAGCATTTTGATGAAAGATGCGTTCCTGAAATATTGTCTTGACAGTGAAGTTTTGAATTTCCTTACTTACTGTTAACAGACATCTTTTGTGTGCTACCTCAGATTTCTCTTAGGCCCAGTCCTTGAGTTACTGCTGTGACCACTCGTTCCTGCAAACTTTAATTGGCTCCATGCAGCTGAGATTAGACTGAGACTTGCTTTGGACAAATGCCACATACTTCTAGCTTTTGGTCCTGCGGCTTCTCTGATGCTGTAGATTGGATTACAGTTCTGTACTTACAGATATGGAAAACAAAAATTCAGGAAAGTTAATACGCTCCTGAAAATTAGAAGAGAGGATGGATAAATGCTTCCTTCTTTTGTTCCCAGGGCTCACGGTTTTCAGATGCAGTCCACAAGATTCATTGGGAGGCCTTCGGAGATCAAGCATTCCTGTTTCTAGGGTTGCTTATAAGGACATATTTCTGTACTGACTTGACGTTCTTCCTGTTATGCTTTCTCTGTCCTGCATTTTTACTCTCTGGGAACCCCATTCCCAAGTAAACTACCTGCAATGTAATCTCTGCGTCAAGTTTTCGTGTTGGATGAATACAGGATAAAACACTATTAATCTGTATAAATTGTTGTTTCGAGGTTTCATGCTTTTAGGTGTCATCAAGTCATTTCTAACTCCAAGCAATTTTGTGTGCAACAGAACAAAGCACCGTATGGTTCTACAACAATCTCACAGTTGTTTCTGCATCTGAGACTATTGCTGCAACCCCTCTGCCAATCCGTTTCCATGAGTATCTTCCTCTTTTTTACTGACCTTCTACTTTACCAAGTTTGATGTTCTACTATAGGGACTGTTCCCTCTCACAATCTATACATGGGAAATTGTGCCATCCTGACTTCTAAAGACTATTCTGGCTATACATCTTCCGACACAGGTAAATTTGTTCTTCAAGCCATGACATCATTCCTTGCTTTGTTAGACAGAGTTCTCAAGAGAAACAAAACCAGGACACGAATAACTTTATAGATATTTTATAGATATACTATATACTTTATTGATAATAGATATACTATATACTTTATTGATAGAAAGATATATAACATAAGAAATAAATAATTAATTAATCTATAAAGCAGTATTAATGGCTTGGTGCAGCTCACTTGCATGAGACAGCTAATACACTGGCAGTCCTTTGAGTCTAGAGGGCTGCCAGGTAATCCTCTGTAGAGCAATTCAGGCTATCCAGCCACAGACCACAAGGCAGGTCACTGACAGTCAGCCAGATGACAGGGTCCAATAGTCCCCAGCTCAAGAGATGTATATTCCAGTAGCGTGATGAAGCAGGGCTTGAAGGAACCTCAAGTTATAGCAATACAGTTCACGGATTAGGTGTCCCGTGGGTAGTGTAACCCGCTGCACACTGGTTCGAAGATCCAAGAGCAAGAGAAAGATGAGGCTCACTGAGCCATTTATATCTCTGCTCTTCAATCAATCTCACATGTGTTCATTGGCCATGTCACAACAAACCTACCTATCTTCATTGGCCATGTTAGCACAACAATCCTACCTATCTTCTTTGGCCATGTTGGCAAACAAACCTACCAATTACACTTGCTAACACCAAATTCAAGGCATCAATGGTTTTTTAGCTTTATCTGTCTATCTATCTATCTATCTATCTATCTATCTATCATCTATCTATCTATCTATCATCTATCTACCTATCTATCTAATTATTGCCACAGGTATATAAGGTGTTAAAAATGCCATGATTGGGATCACACACAACTTGGCCCTCAAGAAGTCACCAAAGAGGTGCAACAGTGCAGCAGAATTGCCCAGTGCAGTACATTGTAGTTGTAGTTCTTTAACTGCTGCTTTTATCAGCATTGATCCAAGTAAAATGAAGCCCTTGACAACTTTAATCTTTTCCAACATTGCTTATTGGTACAATTATGAGGAGTTTTGCTTTCTTTGTTGAGATGTAATACATACTGAAGGAAACACCCTTTGATCTTCTTAATTAAGTGCTTCAAGTTCTTTTGTCTTCCAACAAGCAAGGTTGTATTATCTGCATATGGCAGGTTATTAATGATACCATGGTCTTCTTCATATACTTTCAGTTTCTCAGATTGTTTGATTGGCATAGAAATTGAATGAATATGGGGAAAAGATAAATATTTCTTTCTGATTTTAAAGTCTGTTTGGGCAACTTTCTCCTTGTCCATGTAAATGTTCAGAATGAGCAACAGTAAGTATCCTGGAATTCCCATTTTTTCCCCAATGCTATCCATAGTCTGTTATAATCCACACATTTGAATACTTTTACATAGAAAATTAAGTACAAGTAAATATTTTTCTGCTATTTTGTGATTCCAGCCACTATCTCTCTGATATCTTTCATCCCACATCTTATGTATGCTTGAATTTTGGCAATTCTGCCACAATCATTTTTGAATCATCTTTAACAAAGAATGTGCATTATATCAATGATTTTGTTATATAATTCTGTTGCATTATATTTCTTTGAAATGGACACAACTATGGATACCTGCTAGTTAGTTGGCCAGGTCACTGCTTTCCAAAATCTTGGCCTAGATCAGTGGGCTCCATCTATTTGTTGAAAATTTTCAATTAGTAGTTTGTTAATTCCTGAAGCCTTGATTTCACCAATGCTTTCATTGCACCTTGGTCTTCTGCCTTCATTATCATTGATTTAACGTCCTGAAGTGGGGAAACATTGACCAATTCTTTTTGATACAATGACCCTGTACTCTTTCTTCTTTTGATGCTTCCTGCTTCATGCAAGTCCTGAATATTTTTTTACAGCTTTTCTCACCTGAGAAATGCCAAGTTTTTAGATTTTCTAGCTTCTGGTACTTGCACATATTGTTGTGATGTTTAACTTTGTTTTTTCAAGCCATTTTTCAGATGTTCTGTTCAGCTCCCTCCTTCGCCATTTCTTCCATTTGAATTAGCTACTCTGTTGAAGAGCAACTTTCAGAGTCTCTTCTGAAACTCAGCGTCTCATCCATTTTGACCTTTTTCCCCCCCCTCCTGTTGTTTTAATTCTATTCTGTTTGAATGGGTATCTCCACCCCCCATCTTTCATATATAATCTATTTGTGTCTTTGGATTCAAGGTATACCTCTTGAACACAGATCCATAATATTTTCCTCCAGTATTAGAACTGGAAAATTCCTAGATGATAATTTCTACATTATCCTAGGTTTCTGACTGGCAGGTTGTGATATATATATATATATATATATATTTGGCATTATATATATAATTAGCATGAACAAGAAAGAAACTGATTTGTTGTCTTAAACAACTGAGATTTTGGACTTATTTGTACCTGTAGCTTAATTTAGCTTATCCTATCCTGACATATTTAGGGAAAACAATCTGCATGTAGATGGTACATTTGTTGGTGTTAGGTGAGATCAAGGTCAGACTAACTCACAGAAAGCCTGTGTACAACAGAATGAAGCACTGCCAGGTCCCATGCCATCCTCACAATTGTGGTCATGTGTAAGAGAATATAGAGACAGGATCTTATCTTACAATTTGAATGGGTTTGAGAGGGTGTGATCTGCAAGAGAAAACTTATCTACGAAAGAGATAGTCAAAAGTTATGCTGTGGGGGTCCCCGTAGTATAGGCACTCCTGGCTCAAGAGTTTTATTAGGAGCAGGTTTAGATAGCCTTTAGGTCACATTCCAGCATGCTCATGCCAGGATTACACCAAGGGAAATGGCCAATTCCTGAGGCATACAAAGAAGCATTAGCTCTTTAGTCCAGGCTGTTCAAAGACAGAGGGGGAGAATGAGGTTTGGGGGAAATGACAAAAACTGATAAGTTTGCAGTCACCTGCTTTCTGCAGCTTTTGCCAGAGACTAGGAGGCAAAGTGTCCATTTTATCTCAAGCAGAACAGGTCAGCAGCCACTTCAATCAGCTCCGCAGGATGAACTGGCCGTATCTATCCATGACCTTGAGCCATGAAAAGTGGTTTGCCTCTAAAGTGAATTCTGCTGGGATAAGGGGCGGCTACCACATCGTTGGGACTGGAGCTGGGTCCTCATATCCTTCCACTGGCTCCCCACTTCATGTCATCTCCGTGCATTCACAGTCTGAAGCACCAAGGTTAAGTCTGATCCTCTTTCCCCATGGAGGGAAACACTGTCTCCTTGGCTGGGTTAGTGCCCTGTTCTCCTGCTACACATTACTATTCTCCCTCCCCACCAGAAGAATTTACTTTAGAAGACAGCTCCGAAGCTGAAGCTTGGGGAGAGGGACATGTCTGAACAGAGAACAGGAGAGCAAATGAAGGGGGAGGGAGAGAGAGTGCAGCACATCCTGGCCTACCAAGGCTTGAGGATGATATCCCCGCTCAGAACAGCCAATGCGCAGAGAGGGCCATATGGCTGGTCCCACTATGAGGTACAACATCCCTTGCTGACCTGAGGCCCTATGGGGGCATTACTGGAGATACAAGTCCTGATTATACCCGGTCTGACCCCACCACACCAAAGCAAAACACTAAGGGCATACAGTAATACGGCAGGTGGGGGTGGGGAGCAAGGCAGAGCATGGAGGGCCTGAAGAAGTGTCAAGCATAGACTTGGGGCCAGGTGTGGTACCCCGTAAGATTCAACTGGAGGACACTCCTAGAGGTCAACAAACAGACCTTGAATTATTTACAGGTTTTTCTTTTTTATTATCATTTTTGAACTTTTTTTTGTTATTGTCGTGTTTTCTTTGGTCGTTTTGTCTTGCTATGTCTTGTTTTTGTGTGTGCTTTTTATTAGCTCTGAAGATCTGTCTAGATAAGATAGGCTGGATGATCAGTCTGGAGGAGAAAACAACAGGACTGGCAGTTCTGGTGGGACACGGGAGAGGGGGAAGTGGGATAATGGAAGTGGTGTTGGCAAACCCAGGGACACGGGAAGAAACAACAAGTGATTCAAAATCAGTGGCAAGGAGGGTGGAAGAGGCCTGATAAAGATTGAGTCAGGGATTGAGTCAGGGAGGAATTACTGAAACCCAAATGGAGGCTGAGCATGACAGTGGGACAAGAGGAAAGTAAAAAAAATAAAAATAGAGGAAAGTAATAGGAACAAAGGGAATTTCTAGAGGTCTAAATACAGGCATGTGCATGTGTAAATATATTTATATATGATGATGGGGAAATGGATCTTTGTGCATATATTTGTAGGTTTAGTATTAAGGTATCAGATGGTCATTGGACCTCCACTCAAGTCCTGACATGTATATATACACAAATGTGGTGAAGAAAACTGATGGAGCCAGGTTATCAAAAGATACAGTGTCCGGAGTCTTAAGGGCTTTAAGTTAAACAAGCAGTCATCTATCTCAGAAGCAATAAAGCCCACATGGAAGAAGCAAACCAGCCTGTGTGACCACGAGATGTCAAAGGGATCAGGTGTTAGGCATCAAAGAACTAAAAATTATAGCATTATAAATGAGAGGGAGTACAGATTGGGGACCCAAAGGCCATCTATAGGTAATGGACATCCCCTTACAGAAGGGTCGCGAGGAGGAGATGAACCAGTCAGGTTGCAGTGTAGAAATGATGAAACCTACAACTTTCCTGTAGTTTTTAAATGCTTCCCCCCTCCCGCCCGCCCCCCACACACTTTCATGATCCCAATTCTACGTTACAAATCTGGCCAGACCAGAGGATGTACACTGGTACAGATGGAAACTGGAAACACAGGGAATCCAGGACAGATGATCCCTTCAGGACCAGTGGTGAGAGTAGCGATACCAGGAAGTAAGGTGGGGTAGAAAGCAGGGGACTGATTCCTAGGATCTACGTATAACCTCCTCCCTGGGGTACGGACAATGGGGAACTAGGTGAAGGGAGACATCGGACAGTGTGAGATATGACAAAATAATAACAATTTATAAATTATCAAGGGTTCAAGAGGGAGGGGGGAGTGAGGACGGAGGGAAAAAAAAGGAGGAGCTGCGCCGTGCACGGGGAACGTCCGGTCCCCTGTACACGCGTGTGCGCACGCGGGCCAAGCAGTGCTCGAGAGTCCACGTCAGGCCGCCGCGGGAGCAGACGTGGGAGCCACGGGGGGCACGGCCAGCACCCGCCGGGTCACCTTCGAGGCGGACGAGAATGAGAACATCACGGTGGTGAAGGGGATCCGGGTCCCAGACCCCCACCTTTCTGGCGCCCATCACCGCTATCAGGGTGGATTGACGTTTTCAGGAGCCTGTCTGTCGCCCATGTGCGTGTAGGGCTGTGGTCCAGGACGGATCTCCTCGCCTTCATTGCACTCGGCTGTCTGCCTTTCCTAGGCGCCCTCACCCACTGACCTGCACCTGAGGCTTGGATTCGGGCCCAGTGCTTCGGGAGTGGTGACTGCCTGCCTGGCTCGGCCCGCGGTGGAGATAGATAGTTCCAGGCCACTAGAAGCCCCACAGCCAGGTCTAGACAGAGACCGTGGACCTCGCTTTGTTCGTTCTTATGTTCTGTGCTTCCTGAACGTGCTTGACTCATAACCGCCAACTTCCTTTTCCTCTAGGATGTCAGTGTCCCCGCACGTACCGCGCTAATGCACTACTTCTGCACCTGCCTTTGGGACCTCACACTTTGCGAAGTCCGATGCCTGAACCTAGTCAATAAAGCCACCTTCTGACCTAAAAAAAAAAAAAAAAAAAAAAAAGGAGGAGCTGATACCAAGGACTTAAATAGAAAGCAAATGTTTTGAGAAGGATGAGGGCAACAAACGTACAAATGTGCTTGAACATACAATGGATGCATGTAAGGACAATTGCAGGGATCTGCATATGACCTTTCTGGAGTATGGACAGCGGGGAAGTGGGTGAAGGGGCACACTGGACAGAGTAGGATATGAAAAATGTAATAACAATGTGTAAATTATTAAGGGTTCATAAAGGAGGGGAGTGGGGAGGGAGGAAGAGGGAAATATGGGGAGCTGGTACTGCAGGCCTAAGAGGAGGGAGGATGTTTTGGGGGTGATGATGAAGGCAACAAGTGTGCAAATGTGGCCTGCATACAATTGATGTATGTATTGATCGTGATGGGAGTTGTATGATTCCCCAATAAAATGATTTATATATGTATAAAAAGAGCCCCCAATAAAATGATTAAAAAAAGAAAAGTGGTTTGCCTAAGGCACAAGCCATGTTTCCCCCCACATTTATGTTTGAATGCATCATTGCATTCACGGTATCAATCCATTTCATTGAGAACTTCCCTTTTGTTTTCTGATCCTCTACTTTTTCAAGTATCATGTCCTCTTCTATGGTTCTCTCCTGATAACACATCCAAAGCACACGTCATTTCTGTTCCTAAGGACACTCAAGCTATATGTCCTCTAAGTACCTCGGAGGTACTTCAATAAATATTTTTCAAGTTTGATAGGAATTTGAAATACAGATCTTGACCTATATGTGGGAAGGAAACAAAGAGACCAGCAATATTTCTTTCACCAATCTATCATAACCTGCCAGATTTAGCTCACTTTAAGGAAGTTTAGTATGTGAACATTTAACTTAGGTGATATTGAAATTGGGGCATTTATTCCATCAATATGATTTTTAAATATGCCTTACTTTGTGTGTGTGTGTATATATATATATATATATATATATATATATATATATATATATTTGACATCATTGCCTCTGGTGGTCGTGGGCGCTACCCAGTGCTGCTCCTGAGAGCCGCCGCTGGATTTGAACCGCCAAGCCTGTGGGCCGCAGTACCGCATTCAACCACTTATACCACCGGGGCTCAGCCCACTTTGTGTATCTTATACAATATATTTATTTTAAGTGCCAAGCACTGGCTTCTTCAAAACATATTAGGTTCAAAAGAGATAACATATTTACCATCGTTTTAAAGGAATCTCCTTAATTTGCTCTTATATGTTTTTTCTAGATCTCACTATGATAACCAGGCTAATTCGGGATCCTAACTGTCCCATTTGAAATAAATACTGTTTTGGATTCCAGTCACACTGACATCCTTCAAAGAAAACCTCTGTAGAGGAAGGTATCTTCAGGCAACGGGCAAATGGAACTGGTTTTTCTTTGGCTATGTTTCATACAGAAATGAACCTCTGCATAATTAGGATATTAATTTCAAAGAACATCCCATTACTAAGAGCAAATGTTTTAATGTAGGACAAAACGCCCACATTTAATATAGTGATGCTGTTATTATTTTTAAATCTGGCATAAATCGAAACTTTATATTAAAGTAATAAATTTCTACCCCAGCCTTACAGAAACAGAGCTCATTTTTAAGATGGACACCTCCGTTTGCTCAGTAAAGACTCCTACATCCATCATCCTAGTACTTCCAATAGGAACATTGATAAAGCATATTTCATTGCTTGGTCTCATCTGATTATTCCACCTATCTCTTCCTTGTTCGCTTTAATTTATAAGCAACCTGATCTTCTCTGTCCAGAAATTCTTTGGAATTTAGTTATTTGATATATTTTTTATCCATCTTGAAAATTTAAAAAGCATAGTTTATTTAATTTTTTAAATTAGTGTTTCCTAGGCTATGAATGCAGATTGGGTAAAAGGTAAATTTTAAACTTGTAGAGGTTTGATTTGCTATGGCCAGGTTTTGGTGCACTATTTTCTCCACATCAAATTGGTACAAAGCATCCTTTTATCTGTGCCTCCCACCCTCCCCACCCTGCCCAGTTGTGTCTCTTAAGTCCACGCATTCCTCTGCACCTATTGGGGCAGAACAGTAATTCTGTTTCCTCCTCTCTTACTCATGAATTTCAAGTTTCCAGATTGCTCTTACTGGCACCATTCTCTTGTCTCTCATCAAAATTACCATTTTAGAAACAAAATCTTAGATTTTCATTATCTGCCTAGGGACAAAGCTAAATTCTTTAATATTTGGAATACATCTTCCTGACTTTGTGCATTCCTTCCATCTTCTTTTGATGCTTTCCGTGTCATTCAATATTTTGTCCATAGAATTTTTCAATTTTGCAGCTTGAGGTTGGAATTTTTCTTTAGTTCTTTCAGTTTAAGATATATTAAATGTGTTCTTTATCTTCTCAAGTTACCTTTTGAAATTTTCTTTTCAGCACTTTGACTTCATAATTTCTTCCATTTCTCCTCTTTTTAATAATCTTTTGCTTTCTTCAGGAATGAAAACAGCTTACAAGGACAGCGTTATGGGAGAAACTCAATGAATGAGTGGTTTTCTCATTTCAAAAAAGGTGAAATGTCAATTGATGACAAACCTTATTCTGAATGTGTGTCAACTTCCGGAATGGATGAAAATGTTGACAAAATTCATTCACTTGTGCTCAAAGACCAAGAACAGACCATTGAGGGATAGGGAAGTTATCTGGCTATCTTGGAGCTCAGTTCAGAGAATTTAAATAGAAGATTTGGGAATGAGCAGTGTAATTGTGAAATTTGTGCCTTGGTTCTGACTGACCAAGAAAAAGAGCATTGCGTGGAAAAATGCCATGCTTTGAAAGAACAACTCTAGAGTGACCCAGACTTACCCCTGCCCCCAAGGTCATTACTGATGATGAGCAAACTTCAATCAAGCCAGTGGAAGACACCATCATCACCTCATCCCCAAACAACTTGTCAGTGAAATCAAAGATCGAAAGGCAACTCATTTGTTTTTTGATGTGAGAGGAATAGTGTCTTTGAAGTTGGTTCCATGAGTTCAGACTGCTAATCAAGTTTTCTATTTAGAGATTCTGAAAAGATTGCATAACAGTATGTGACAAATAAGGCCTGATTTGTGGAAGATGGGGGACTGGTTTTCTACCACAACAATGCACTTGCACACACAGCTATCTCAGTGCACCAGATTTTGGCCCCAAACAGCAGGCCTCTCTTGCCCTCATGGACCTTACTCACTTGACCTCACTCTGTGTGACTTCCTTTTGTTTCTGCAGATTCAGAAGGACATTAAAGGACAGTGATTTGATCATGGAGAAGAGGTGAAGAAAAAAACAGGGGAGATGCTGTCAGCCATCCAAACAGATGAGTTTGAAAAATGTTTCTAAGAATGGAATCACAGATTTGACGAATGTGTTAAGTATAATGGAGAGGATGCTGAAGGTCATAAGATTGTTAAATACACAACTTTGGAAAAAATTCAGTTTTTTGAGGGGTATACCTTTGTATGTCCAGTTATGGTATTGCTGGATCACATGGCAATTCAATTCCCATCTGTTTTTATTTATCACGTCACCTTCCACAGTGGTTATATGTGTTGACAAGTCCACCAGGAATGGATAAAAAGTTCCAGTATCACCACACCCTCTCCAATATTTGTAGATCTCAGTATTTTTTTAATTGGGCTGCAGATATGACATTAGGTGATATCTCATGTTTGTTTTTTTTTTTTAGATTATGTTTTTCCTTGCATTTTTCAGATGGCTAGTGATCAGGAGCACTTTTCCATGTGTTTATTAGTCATGTGAGTGTCATCCTTTGTGAATTGTCTGTTCACATCCTTTGGCCACCTATTCAGAGGGTAATTAGTTGTTTTCTTGTAGGCTTATAAAATACTGTAGGTTTTAGTAATTAGTTTTTTGTCTGTTAAGTTGTTACTAAATATCTTTCCCCAGTCTGTGGGCTCTCTTTTTACTTTTAATGAAGGTTTCTGATGTACACAAGTGTTTATTTTTTTGAGTTTCCACACATTTATTTTATATTCCATGGAGTGTGTTTCCTTTGTTATTTCTGATAGTTCATGCATTCCCTGGTGTGAATCCTAGTTGGTCATGATGCATTATTATTAATTTTGTTTGTTTTGTGTACCTTTTTTTTTTAATTCTCTATTTAAAAATAAAATCATATTATTGGGGGCTTGAAAAACTCATCACAATCCACACAAACACCCATTGGTACAAGAACTTGTGTACATTCGTTTCCTCCCTCATCGTTCTCAAAACACTTGTTTTCTACAAGAGCCCCTGGTATCGGCTCCTCATTTTCCCCCCTCCCTCCACCTCCCTCCTCCCCAATTAACCCTTGATAATTTGTAAGTTATTATTTTTTTGTCATACCTTGCACCGTCTGATGTCTCCCTTCATCCACTTCTCTGCGTCCATTCCCCAGGGAGGAGGCTATATGTAGATCCTTGTAATCTGTCCCCCTTTCTCTCTTGCCTTCCCTCCACCCTCCCAGTATCATCCTTCTCACACTGGTCTGGAGGGGGTTTTCTGTCCTGGATTCCCTGTACTTTCATCTCTGTACATCCTTTGGTCTAGCTGGATTTGTAAGGTAGAATTGGGATTATGATAGTGGGGGGAAAGAAGCATTATTATTTTATTGATATGTTGTTTTGTTCTATTGGTCAAGATTTTATTGAGGATTTTTGCATCTATGTTGATGAGAGATATCAGCCTGTAATTCTCTATACCTTTGGAGTCTTTGCCTGGTTTTGGTATGAGGGTTATGCTGCCCTCATTGAATGAGTTTGGGAGTTTACTGTCCCTTTGTATGTTCCGGATGAGTTTGAGTAGGAGTGGTGTCAACTCTGCTTTGAATAATTGGTAGAATTCTCCTGTGAAGCAATCTGGACCAGGGCTTTGTAAATCGTGAGTTTCTTGAGGATCTTGTCATTTCTTCTTTTTCTATGGGCTTTGTCATATGCATTAATTTGGGGAGAGAGTGATTTTCTAGGTATTTATCCATGTCCTCCAAATTATTGAATTTTTTGGAATATAGTCTTGCATATATTGCATTATTAATCCTTTTTATTTCATTATGATCTGTGTGAATTCCCATGTTTCATCCCTAATTCTAGATATTGATGTCTGCTCCCTCTTTCCCTTTGTTAAGTTTGCTAGCAATTTGCTGATTTTTGTTGATCCTTTCAAAGAACCAGCCTTTAGCTTTTTTTTTTTTTAACCATTGTTCTTCTGCTTTCCAGTTCATTTATTTCTGCTCTAATTTTCATGATTTCTTTTCTTTTGCTATTGGAAGGATCATGCTGTTTACTGGTCTAATTGCTGGAGGTGCTGTATTAAGGTTCTGGCCATGATTTTTCTTTTTTCATATGTTCATTTATTGTAATAAAGTGATCTCTGATAATTACCTTTTCTGCATCCCATAGATTTTGGGGTGCTGTGTTGTCATTCTCATTAGTTTATTGGAACTTTATAATTCATTCTCTAATTCGGGCTATTACCCATTCTTTTATAGAACTATGCTGTTGAGTCTCCAAGTCTCTCTCTCTCTCTCTCTCTCTCTTTCTTGTTGATTTTCAGTTTTATGGTGCTGTAGTCAGAGAAGATGGTTTGAATGATCTCCATGTGTTTGAATTTTCTCAATCTTGCCTTATGTCCCAACATGTGGTCTAATTTAGAATATAAGCTGTGTGTGTTAAAAAATAATGTGAATTTTTTTTTTTTACTGTTGGTTGGAGAGCTCTGAAAATATCTATCAGGTCATTTTCTATTATGTTGGTCAATTCTTCTGTTTCTTTATTGTTTCTTGCCTATTGAACTATCTTTCTTTGAGGGCAGTGAATTGAAATAACCCATTATAGTCATTGATCAGGTGATTTCTCTTTTCACCTCGTTGAGGATTTGGTGAATGGATTTCAAGAGTCTTTTGTTGAAAGTATATGTGTTTATTATGTTTATGAGTTCTGGGTCTATTGATCCATTGAACACTATGTAATTACCATCATCTTTTGTAACATTATGTGCCTTGAGGCCTATTTTGTCAGAGATTGATACTGTCACCCCTGCTTTTTTCATTTCCTGTAACTTGGTAATTTTTTCCCATCCATTAACTCTAAATCTATTTTTGTCTATGAGTTTGAGATGTGGGTTTTGAAGGCAGTATCTTGATGGATTTTGTTGTCTAATCCTGTCTGCTACTCTTAGTCTTTTAAATTGGTGTGTTTATACCATTAACATTCAGTATAATGAAATCTAAGTATAGATTAGTAGCTGCCATTTCATATTATTTGTTTGATTTTTTTCCCTTTGTTCTCCTCATTAAGGTTGGTGTATATATATGAGGAGTTTATTGTTTTCCTTTCTCCACTAGATCTGTAATGTTTTGGGTACTATTTTCAGTGTGTTGGGTTCTGTTCTGGGTGGTATTGCTATACCCTGTGATGGTCTCATGTTTGTGTGCTTTGGTTGTTGGTTTTCTGCCCATAAGGAACTGAAAAATATATATTTTTTGTAATACTGGTTTTGTTTTTACTAATTTTCTAAATGTATCCTTATTTGAGAAAACTTTTATTTCTCTTTCAAACTTTGCTGGAAAAGGATTCTTGGATTACAATTATTGTCTTTCTACTTTCAGAATATGTTGCTCCATTTTCTTCTTTTCCAAATGGTCTCTGCAGAGAGGTCTGAGCTTATTCTTATCTGATTAGTTTTATATGTGACTGTTTTTTTCTCTCTCACTGCTCTCATGATTCTTTCCTTCCCTTGAAGTTGAATAATTTGACTACTGAGTAATGTTCTGATATGTTTTCGGGGGAGGTTTAATCTAATTGGTGTTCTCTCTGATACCTGAATAGTTATCATCTCTTCCTTTGTTATATTGAGGAAATTTTCTTTCAAGAATTCCCTTACTATTTTAATTGTAGGTATATTTGATTTTCCCTGTTCAGGCACCTCAATAATTCAAGCAATTTTGTTTCATGGTATCCCTCATCATCCTCAGATTTCTTCCGATGTTTTTTAAAATTTTTTTCTCTCCTTTGCTGAATTCTGCTTCATTATGTTCAAGGTAGCTGATTCAATTTTCCATTTCTTGCATTCTGTTGATCAGGTCACGCACTTTATTCTTTATATTTCTCCTACATTATTTCTGAACTCCTAAATTTCCCTTTGGTGTGAAGATTCTAGGATCTCCATATTTACATCTGTTTTTATGATTGATCCCTTAATTTCTTGTAAGGCCCTAAGCATGAGCCTCTTTTATTCTCTATCTGGCCATTTAAGGGCATCTTCTTCTGGGTCATCCATTGGTTTTGAGTAGTCTTCAGTAACTGGCTTTTGTTTCTCTTGATTTTTATGGTAGCTGCTGGTGTTGGCTGTTGTTTGTGCCACATCATGGTTGACTGAAGGTGCTGCATATACTTCTGGGATTTGTAGAGGGGAGGATCAGGTCCTAGGAAAGGTGTCGTGTGTAGACGAGAAGGGAGTGTTTGTCAAGTGAGTGGGAGGAGTAGGAAATAAGCGCTTAGGAGTAGGTTTAGGTGGTGGCACTGATCAGAGAAAACCTTCCTGCGAAGGACAGTAGTTTTAATGAGTTGTAGAAGAAGATTATGACAGTTGAGATTTTACTTGGTGAGTTAAAGAAGAATGCGTGTTACTGAGGCGGAGAAAGAAAGTTCTAGAAGCTGTGGTTGTTGGGGTAAGTATATTAAATCTGCCAGAGTCATTTTTGACACTGCATATTATTTAGGGAGAGTGCAGTCCTTGTGCTATTGTGCTTCTAGTGGAAGGCCTCTATACAACTTCTGCACAACTCAGA
>PVJH01029905.1:0-25400 GCA_004026705.1 Nesogale talazaci | reverse complement strand
TACTTCCTGATAGACAAAAAGTTCCACAGGGCTGAGCCCCGGTGGCGTAGTGGTTGTGCGCAGGACTGCGGCCCACTGGGATAGTGGTTCGATTGCAGCTCCACAGAGCAAAGGCTGGGCCTCCTACTCCCACCACATGAGGGCAGTGATGCCAAAAAAAAAAAAGTCCCATAGCCCGCCACTGAATGCAGGCCTGCTTTCCTGATCTGTAAACCCCCCAGTGCAAACAAAGGGATGGAACCTGAGGGACTTTCTGGTGTTTTGACTTCCCCATATAGAGAACTGTTAGTCTGGGTAGACTGTATCCCTGTGGAATCAGGCCTCACAGGACTGAGAACTGCCCCATAGGGTTTCCAAGACTAAGTCTACAGGAGCAGCCAGCCTTGGGGCTGAATCACCGGCCTTGCAGGGGGACGTCCAGTGCAGACCCCGCAGTTCAACCAGAGCACGTTCCTTTAAAGACGGTGTAAAGTGCTCAGTCCCCCTTCCGTGCACCCCCAATGGGCCCCCCACCTGTACAGAACATCCACGCAGCAAGGGCCGACTGAGCACCAGGAGGCGGCGACCTCGGCTCTCAGGAAAACATTCTGTGGCTCTTCTTTTTCTTAATGCTCTTTGAAACTAGTCCATTTTGTCCAGGTCCAAATACTGTGTTTGCTGGTTGTGTTTGGGTGTCATTTTCTTTACACTGCCTCATCCCAGGTCCCAAGATTGGTGCTTAATGTTTCTTTTGTTTGTTTGTTTCATAAATAGCTTTTATTAAAAAAAATTATGATAGGCACTTAAATTCCATTTTCACAGTCACGTTAACAATATTTGCTGTTATAAGTGTGCATTGTGAATACAATAGTAACATATACCTGTTCTGAGCTCATTATTCTGACTTATCTCCTGATGAGCAGAAATAGTTACTTGTGAAATTTACCATTACAAAAGGAGTTGAGGAAAGTAATTCTTAATATTTTTAATAAAATTTTTAATTGATGCTTTAAGTCCAGCAGCAGCTCTCCAGGAGCAAGACTGGGCTTCCTACTCCCACCAGGGCAGTGATGCCACAAAAAAAAAAAAAAAATTTAGAATTCCTTTCGTCTTCCCTTATTTATACATGGGCAGTTGATTTTCATATGGAAGTTTTGTGTCATCATTTTTCATTAAAATAACAAAAAAAAATGGAAAAAAATATGTCATAAGAGAAAGCAAACTGGAGCTGAGCCCCGGTGCATAGTAGTTGTGCACGGGACTGCGGCCCACTGGGATGGAGGTTCGATTCCAGCTCCACGGAGCAAAGGCTGGGCCTCCTACTCCCACCACCTGAGGGCAGTGATGCCCAACCCCCCAAAAAAAACATTAAAAAAAAGAGAAAGCAAACTGTAAGATGTTGAGTTTTAACCTAACTAGATCTGAACCTAAGTCTACATCGATGACTTTGGGGTAGCAGTCCTCTGCTTCTCTTTATACGAGGGCAGTGGTTGGCAAACCAGCTCGCAAGCCATGTGCGACGCAGTGTGAACAAACGTGCAGCTCTGAAATCATATGGAAAATAGTTCAAGGCTATTATTTCAGATCATGGTGATTTCATTTATTTGGAAAAACATATTGAAGGCTCGTGAGTGATTTTACAGTTGTTAGGAGGGACCGACCGGATGGGCTCTTCGGTCTCAAGAGTTTGCTGACACCTGCACTAGGGCATTTCAGCCTGAAGTCCAATAGGGTGTTCCATTTCCTTTCATACTCCTTTGAGGTTTCCTGCGTCAGTCATTATTTTGACCCTAGAGTCCTTCAATATTTCAACTTGAGACTTGACTCTTTTACTTCAGTTCTTTCAGCTAGAGGTGTTCCCAGCGTGTTGGTTTTCCAACTGCACATCTCTGAGCATGTCATTATACGACTGTCTTCCGGAGCAGCCTTTTGAAATGTTCTACTCGGCTCTTGTACCTCATCATTCCTCCATTTACTGTAGATAACTTACCTCCCGGACAGCCATGACCCAGCCCTGCCTGGTGGTCCGAGGAGAATGAGAGAAAGGGGAAAGGAGAGGACATGGGGAAAAGGGGCAGAGAGAAGAGGGACAGAAGTTGGGAGAGGCAGCTGAGAATGCTTAGCGTTTCTTTCTTTCTTTTTTTTTTTTAGGCATCACTGCCCTCAGGTGGTGGGAGTAGGAGGCCCAGCCTTTGATCCTGGGAGCCGGAATTGAACCTCCATCCCAGTGGGCCGCAGTCCCGCGCACAACCACTACGCCACCGGGGCTCAGCCCCGCTAAGCGTTTCTTATAAGAGTTTTTATCCTTTAGCTTTGACAAGTTCCTTTGGGCATTTACCATGGTGCTTGACCCTTCTTAACGTTTGCCTGGCTAAATTGAATCCCATTGGAAAACTACAAGACCAAAGGATCATTCTATCATTGTACATTAAAATTAGCAAGGTCCAAATTGGAGCAATTAAGGGCCCCCTACCTAGGCCCCTAGGCCCAGCTTTCCTTCCAATGGCCAGGTTTCTGAAAGTACCGAAGAGTAAAACAGAGTACAGCTCGCCCATCATCTAGACTGAGTTGTTGACCTGTGGCCATGGGTGGCCATTCTTTTTGACCCTTCTGTCAGTTGGAGACATCCTGCCCCTCCATCCCCCAAGAATTCCATCCTGCGTTGGCAAAGCCTGGCCTCGTTCATTAGCACCACATGACTGCAACCAGGTTGAACCAAATGAGACACTGAGTGCTCTCTCTCATGGCTTCCCCCATTGCGCCTGTGGAGCAGAAGAGTGGCTGGCCTTTGCCCTGGCTGCTGGAGCTAAACCTCTAATCCTTTGGGGTTTCCCAACTGGTCGAGGGGTCTCCAGTCAAACCACACCCAGTGGCTTCTGCTGACAAAATGACCCATTGTGGGCCCCTAGCAAGTTTAGTGGCTGGGGAGGGACGAGGAAGTAGATGAGGCTATCAACGCCTGTAAAGAGTTCTTGTTGGGTTCTGTTTCTGTAAAGAGTTTCAATCTCAGACACCCACAGGGGTAGCTCAATCCTGTCCTGCAGGGTTGCTGTGCGTTGGAATCGGCGCAAAGGCGGTGAACTTGACCTTTATTTTAGAAAGTGATGCAAAGACAGACCCAAGATAGGGGCTGGCCAAGGTAGAAAAACTAACCCCGTGGGGCTTGGAGCCATGTGCAATCAGCCCTGCTTCCTGCACCTGGGTGTGGAGGCTGTCTAGAGATTGAGTGTCCTTACATGGCCAATGAATCCATCAATTTCCCCAGGCAAAACCCGGGTGAGCACCCTGATGGACAGGGCAGGGCCGAGGGGGTGAGGTGTTCTAACTCCACAGGAAGAGGAGTAGGGAGTCCCACTGTAGGGACCACCACCTCCTCCCCTCCCCCCCACCCCACCCCCCGCCAAGACCTTAGCTTGATGATGACTTGCTACAGTAAAATTGTAATCAAAGTCTAGCACTTTCCAGAGTTGTATGAGTTGTCATGACCAGTGGAGCCCGAAGGACTAGTGGGGACCCCAGAACTGAGAGCCACCACGTCACAAGTGAGGGTGGCCTGAAGAAGGCAGTCTCTCAAGGATTGTGCCCTACACCCACACAACCTGATCCGATTTGGGATCACTGTCAGAATTCATGGCAGTCCCCAAAACACAGCTGAAGGCACCGGAAGAGTGTACATTCTAGAACATTCCCCCTCCTATTCCAATTTCTTTTTAACACTGTTGAGTTTTTGTGATTCGCTGCCTTAGGGCTGACCCAGCAAGGAGGAGGAGAGGGAAGTGGATGTGGATCTGGCCTTTATCGTGGGAGCACAGTGCAAAGAGCGCATAACGTGTGCTGAGCCAAAGGGCCACTAGATTAAAGGGGTTGGTTGGTAGCTGACCAGCTCTCAGGAAGCTCGTAGAAATAGAATATTAAAAATCATAACACTGCATGCCCACCTTCCTGATATGATCGCCAACGACAAATGTATGCATACACAAATGTGGTAAAGAAAGCTGATGATACCCAGCTATCAAAAGATAGAACATTTGGGCTAAGCCCCGGTGGCGTAGTAGTTGTGCGCGGGACTGCGGCCCACTGGGATGGAGGTTCAATTCCAGCTCACAAGAGCAAAGGCTGGGCCTCCTACTCCCACCACCAGAGGGCAGTGATGCCTAAAAATAAAGTATAGCTTACTGGGTCTTAAAAACTTGAAAGTGGCTGAGCCCCGGTGGCGTAGTGGTTGTGCGCGGGACTGCGGCCCACTGGGATGGAGGTTCAATTCCAGCTCACAAGAGCAAAGGCTGGGCCTCCTACTCCCACCACCAGAGGGCAGTGATGCCCCCGAAAACACACACACACACACACACACACACACACAAAAAGACTTGAAAGTAAACAACACCTAGCTCAGAAGCAACAAACCCCACATGGAAGAAGCACACCAGCCTGTGTGACCACGAGGTGTCAAAGGGATTAGGTATCAAACAACTAAAAATTATATCATAGAGACAATAAATAAATAAATAAATAAATAAATAAGGGGGAGTACAGATTGGGGACCCAAAGCCCACAAATAGGTGAAGCGACATCCCCTTATAGTGGGGTTGCAGGGAGGAGACAAGCCAGTCAAGGTACAGTGTAGCAACAATGAAATATACAACTTTCCTGTACTCAAATGCTTCCACCCACTTTCATGATCCCAATTCTACCTTACAAATCCAAGTAGACCAGGGAATGTACACTGGAGCCGGAAACATGGGGAATTCAGGACAGATGATCCCTTCAAGACCAGTGGTGAGAGTGGTGATACCACGAAGGTGGAGTAGAAAAGGGGCACCAATTGCAGGGATCTACATATAACCTCCTCCTCGGGGTACGGACAACAGGGAAGTGGGTGAAGGGACACATCGGACAGTGTACAATATGACAAAATAATGATAATTTGTAAATGACTAAGGGTTCGTGGGAGAGGGGGAGGGAATATGTGGAGCTGATACCAAGGGCCTGAGTAGAGGTAGGATGTTTCGAGAATGATGGCAACAAATGTACAAATGTGGTCTGCATTGCAATGGATGCATGTATTGATTATGATAAGAGTTGTACGAACCCCCAATAAAATGTTTTTTAAAAGAGAGTGTAAACCCAGCTGGCTGTGCCATGCTTTCTATCCCAGGCTCAAGAGCGGCGTGATTTACACATGGGCAGTGGGTGAAACACGCCTGGACTCACACAGGCAGCAGAACAAGGACAGCTCCAATAGCAAGCATCATCCCCTCGGCCCGCAGGCCCCACACCATAGCTGCTCCTGCTGTGGGACCCCAGGCCCTCCGCCCAGGAGCACACTTGAAAAACCCACCACCACTCAGTCGGTGCCCACTCAGGGAGAACCAGCCTTGTGAGTTTCCAAGACAACTATTGATGGAAATAGAAAACGTGGACTTTTTGAACTGCTGACTTGGTTGTTAGCAGCCTTAAGAGTAACCATACCACCACCAGGAACAAGTAGCTGTGGAGTTTGCCAGGTGCCAGAGAGCGCACACAGAACTTTGCCAACCAGCTGCTGGGAACGTCGGCATGGGCATGGGCATGGGACAGGACAGGAGGGGAGGTGTGCGTCTGCGCAGAGGGCTGGGTGAGCACTCGAAGGCTGAAGCGTCTGGTTTGTAGAAGGTTGCAGTTAGCAGTGGGAGTTCTAGGTTCCTTTTGAGTCTTGACGTAATTTAAGGGTCCATTTAAGTTGTCCCTGACAGTTAACCTGCAATGTCAAAAAGCTTGCCCTCAGGGGACTTCCCTTAATGGAAATAGGGGTTCCAGGGCCACATGGTCAGGAGTCAGGATGGTCAAAGGATCAGGTCCCAGAACCAGTGCTGTCAACTTTCCTAATCTGCAGCTTTGTACCTAGTCTAATCATGACCCTTACCCCTGTGCTTCTGTGGTCCCACCGGGGAAAGCTGTAGAGGACCACAAACCTCCAAAATGGCCACAGTTTGTCAAGCACCAACTGCTGCCCCAGAGACTCCAGGACCCCGCCACTCCCTAGCACCCGAGCCCGGACAGCCAGCCAGAATTCCTCCTTCCCTCTCAGTACAAGAAATCACCAGATGTATTTTATCTCAGTCATTCAATAATGATTTTCACATCATTAAAGTCATGATGCCCATAGTTGTTGTTTTTGTTGTTTTTGGCATCACTGCCCTCAGGTGGTGGGAGTAGGAGGCCCAGCCTTTGCTCCGTGGAGCTGGAATTGAACCTTCATCCCAGTGGGCCGCAGTCCTGCACACAACCACTACGCCACCGGGGCTCAGCCTTCATGGTGCCCATAGTTTCTGAAGTCCGTGTTACCAAAAATGACCTATTACCTGATCGTGTTAGTCCGGGTAGACTAGAGAAACAAAATTCATAAACATGTATATGTATATAAGGGAGAGGTTTATATACAGCAGTAATTGAACATTGAATGAGAAAGCATCCCAACCCAGCCCAGTCCAAGGTCATATGTCCAATATTAGCCCATATGTCCTGACACCAGTTTTCAGATTGACGAGGCGCATGCAATGACACCAGGACAATCTCAGACCAGTGAGTGCAGAGTCTTGTGTATCTAGTGATGGTAGAAACATCTCAGCACTGGCAGGGCCCTCTCTGTGGCTTCTCTGGGATGTCTCACAGGGAGTCAACCTTGTGTCTTATCAGTAGAGCATCTCCAAGGGACTGAGTAGTGAGTCTCTCACATCCAAAGGGGAAATATGGCCATTTTCTAAGAATTCTCAGGAAAAAGCCACACCCACACAGAGGTCTCATTGACTATCTCCAGATTGACAGGCAAGACTCCACCCCTACACTCTTAATCCTCAAATTGACACTAGATTAGGTGATTGCCCCACTGATCTGAACAGAGCCCCACAATGACCCCCATAACAGATCCTTGCCTGTCCAGCCAGACACCACCAGATGGACCTGTAAGCTCTCTCAAGCAAACA
The DNA here is from genome assembly GCA_004026705.1 of Nesogale talazaci. Lineage (NCBI taxonomy): Eukaryota > Metazoa > Chordata > Mammalia > Afrosoricida > Tenrecidae > Nesogale > Nesogale talazaci. The sequence continues at coordinate 18,459 of PVJH01029905.1, read as the reverse complement.
AACAAATGGCTCTCTGATGGACTCCAGGTTTTCAGTCTCTCGGCCTCCATTTAGGGCAGCAGTTCTCAACCTAGGGGGTCAGAACTCCTTTGGGGGTTGAACAACCCTTTCACAGGGGTTGCTTAAAAGCACCAGAAAACACATAACTATTTCACAATATATAATTACATATTGTTTTGTGATTCATCACTGTTTTAATTATGTTTAATTATGTCCAATTTGTAACACTGAAAATACATGCTGCATGTCAGATTGCAATTCATAACAGTAGCAAAATTACAGTTATGAAGTAACAACAAAAATAATTTCATGGTTGGAGGTCACCACGATATGAAGCACTGTATGAAAGGGTCGCGGCATCAGGAAGGTGGGGAACCTCTGATTTAGAAGGAGGCGAGTTGGTCTCATTCCCTTTCTCTGTACCGAGAATCACAGAGCTGTGCATCCTTCAGACACCATTATGGCATCTGGTGAACAAAGCTGCTGTGAGATGTGGGTGGGGTCAAGCAGCCCTGGAAAGGGAGCCGGCATCAGCTCCATGGCAGTGAGTTTGGTTTGGGGGCCTTGGGTGTCCAAGAGTCCTGGAGTGGTAATTTCATACCCATGAGCCTGCTAACTGCAAGGTCAGTTGTTCCAAACTACCAGCTGGGCCTCCAAAGAAATACTAAACTTTCTACTCCCCCAAAGATTTAGTCTCAGAAACCCACAGGGGCAGTTTTTCCCTGTCCTAGAGGATCACTGTGCGTCAGAATCAAGGGTCCAGTGTTGTAACCAAACCCCAACAGCACAGCTCTGGGTCTGGGACCAGCCAGGCACTGACTGCAAAGGCAGGCATAGACTTGACCACTCCCTCGTCCCTGGGGGTTCCCAAGAGTCTGTTCTTCCCTGACGGAGGCAGCTGAGCTTTGGATACTGTGCAGGGTGTGGATGACGCTGTCTGCATCATTTTCCCCAACACCCTGCCTCTTCCCAAGCTTTGTTCTCATCCACCATCCACCGCCACCCTGTGGAGTTACCTAGGTCATAAGGTGACCAGATGTCCCGCTTTTTAAGCAATTTTCCCCACGTCCCGTGGTGTTTTAAAATTAAATAACTATATTACAATACTAGTTTTGCATTCTATGAATATTTTTTGCTCCATATAGACCAAATTTTTAATCAAGAACACCCCCACCACCACCACCCCTGGTCAATGGTGTCCCGCTTAAAATCTGTTCACCAAGTGGATTCCGACTTGTGGTGATGCCATGGGGTCAGAGCAGGACTCTATGTAGCCTTCAGGGTCAACTTTCTCAAAAGCAGATCTCCAGTCCCTTCCTTCCAGGAGCCTCTAGGTAGACTCAAAGCACCTACGTTTCTGTTAGCTGCTGTTAGGATTGAGTTGCGTCTCCGTGAACTATGTCTTGTCAATCCTGACGCCAATCTACACCGTGGCTGTAATCCCATTGGAGAACAGAAATGGCTCCCTAGCAGTAGAGGGGTGTGTGTGAAACTTACAAATATTGGACTTTGTACAATAAGACTGGCGGGCAGAGTTCATTTCAACTCTCAGCAGCCCTGCAGGGCTAACTCTACAGAAGCAGAACGCCTCGTCTTCCTTCCTTGGAGCTGTTGGTGGTTTCAAACTGCTGAACTTTTGCTTAGCAGTCCGATACATCACCCCCACCAAGCCTCCTCTGTTGAGGCATGAAAAGAGCAAATTAGGCAGTGACCCCAGTGTATGGGCCAGGGTGGACCAGGCACCCCCACCCCCAACTCCCAGGCCAGGCAGCCCCTTGCACCAGTCTTACCAGAAGGAAATAAACACTCTGCTGAACTATATGACTCCTGTTTCTGACATTTCACAGAGCTTATCTTACCAGATAGGGCACAGCCTCTCCCTGGGCAGGGCACAGTGCTCCTCACTCTTAACATTCCAGGAAGCAAGTCTGAAAAAAAAAAACCCCAAACATGATGATCTGTTAATTGGTCATTTCCAGACTGGAAACTGGCAGCACAAGAAACCTCCCTTTCCTTTCATCAGCCCACACACCTGTTGCTCAAACCCTATGTGTATCCCTGGCCCCAATACCCGACGAGGCTTCTCTAGCCTAAGTTACTGGGGTACCAAACCTGCGCAGGAGTTATTTCCTCTAATAAAGCCTTCCTGTATTTATCATTTCTGACTGAGCCTCAGCTCCTTCCGGTGCCTCCACCTCCACCTCTCAGCAAGCACAGATGGGGCAGAGAAGCCCCAGGAGATCCCTAAGGAATTCCAAGAATGCAGGAGGGCTGGAGACCAGAACCTTCCTTCTGCAGACAGCTTCCTGCCCATCCCTTCCCTCAGCCAGTGCCCCGGAGGCACTTGGAATAGCAACCTTACTGACAGAGCCTCTTTGTTCCTGGGAGCAGAAAGCCAGCATCTTTCTCCCACTAGGGGCCTCCAGGTGTGGTGTTTCTGTTGCAGCCACACTAGATAACTCATGTGAGAAATGCTGTCCACACCCCGATACCATCTCCGTTCCTCTTGGTAACTGGTGGGTCGGTCTAAGCCTTCCCCCAAGTCCATGGATGCCCAGAGGGAGAGCTGGGGCAGGCCAACTGATCCCATGTGAGGCCCTTAGGAGTGTTTACAGACAACGCTCAAGCCACCCAATCTGTACTCCTTGAATGGAGACCAAGACTTTATGAGTCAATTTGGTAAAATTGGGCACCCACGTCTCAGAAGACAAAGCGGACAGGCACGGGCACCAGACCATTTGCACCATTCTGTTCCTCAGTTCATGAGTCCCTCACTGGTGGAGGACTGGGGAAAGCCCTTTCTTCCTGGGCAGCTTCTAAAACCCCTGGTGGTGTAGTGGTTGCCCACTGGGCTGCGATCCACAAGGTAAGATGTTTGAAACCAACCTCCAATCCATGAGAGAAAGACGGGGCTTTCCACTCCCATAAAGAGTCACAGTCTCGGATGTGTGGGCGATCGGGCTGCAACATCTGTCACCCCACTGAGCGCCAGGGTTGATTCGGCGGATCTGGCGGGCTAGGTGGGTGTCCCCTTCCTCCCTCACCGCTCCATGTGTGTCCCTCCCACAGCTGCGCGCTCGGTTGAAGGGGACGATCTTCCGTCAAGGGTATATGAGTAGCGGCACTCCCCTGCTAGAACCTCCACACAAATCTCAGAGTTAGAGTCTCAGACACTCGCAGGGGAGCGCCTCCCTGTCCTGTAGGGTCGGCATCCACTCGGTGGCAATGAGTTTGGTTGCGGGTTTGTTGCAGCTTCTGGCACCCCGGGTGCCCAAGAATTGTGGGCACATCTCTCGGGTCTTAGCCTCCATCTCTTCTGTGGTTCATGAATCCCTCCCCTGGGTCCTCATTGGTTGAGCACGGGGGGTGAGGAGGGAGTGAGGAGGGTGAACAGTCTCCCGAATTTGCTGCCTACTTCCTTAAAGTTCTCCCTGCGGAGCAGATTCCTTTCCTTCACGCAACCCTTCCCTCAGGCAATTGCCACATCAGCCATCAAGTTTCCCATAGTTGCTGGGACATAGTGTGGGACTTAGAGCTCACAAGGAAGTCACCAGCCGAGTGCATTCGCTATGGAAACACCCATCCTCCACGTCCTCCCAAATATTGCCAAGGTCAGTAAGTTCCAGGGCAGTGGGACCTTTGCACAGCAAGTCGACAGAACCCCTGGATTCAACTTTATTATTTTACCAACCCCCTGATTAAATAACGTGTTTCTACAAATGAAACATAAGCCAAAGCAAAGTTTTGTTTAAAAACACAACACTGGCCGCTCCCAGACTGTGGTTCTTGCTCTTTAAGCCTAGAACTAAACACACACATACACATACACACACACACAAACACACACACACACACACCCCTATTATCCACCTTGGCTTGGCTTAACTTCCACCCAAACAAGACAGGTCTGTAAGCTGAGCAAGAGCCCCTGGCTGGATAGAAGCCTCCTTTAGAATACCCAGGAGACCAAGGGCAGCATTTCCCAGGGATACCGCTGAGAAGGCAGGAAGAGACAGGAAAGGGGGCCAAGTGAGAGGAAGAGGGAAGCGTGCTGTGATCTGGTGGAGGTTGTCATCAGCTTCATGAAACCAAGCATGCACCAATTGTTGCATGGAGAAACACGTTGCTCTGGAGATGTTCCCCCAAGTCACAGTGAAAAGTTTCTTTTTTGGGGGGGGGAGCGCATCACTGCTCTCTTGGTGGGAGTAGGAGGCCCAGCCCCACTGCTGGAATTGAACCTCTATCCCAGTGGGCCGCAGTCCCGCGCACAACCACTAGGCCACCTGGGCTTAGCCCTACAACGAAAAGTTTCAAATAGAAAAAAACCCACAGCACCGAACCACAGAAACAAGTAGACTTAGAACCGTGTTCCGAATGTGCAGAACATACAAGAACATCCTGTGGTTCCAGAACTTTCAGCCAGAGAACTGCTAGGGGGATTAAGGAAGCAGATCTTCTTTGGTTCCGGATGGAGTGGAGGACATGGAAGTAGAAGGATCATCTCTGTGTGTGCATTTGCACGGTGCTGCTGGCGAAGAAGAGTGACAGGACCACAGGTGCTGAAGGACGAATCAGTCTGTCTAGGGAGAAGTGTGGCCAGAGTGCCCCCACAGAGGCAAGAATAGCGAGACTTCCTTCCACATACTTTGGACGTAGTGTTAGGAGAGACCAGCCCCTGGAGAGAGACACCATACTTGGCACAGTGGAGGGGCAGCGAGAAAGAGGAAGACTATCAAGGAGAGAGATTGGCACCATGGCTGCAACAGTGAGCTCAGACAGGAGGACATGTGGGACTGGGCAGGATTTCTCCTATTGTGCATTGGGTCACTGGGCGGTGGTACCGACTTAATGGCACCTCACGTCAAGACTCTAACCACCTTGGTCTGCGGACCCTACACCAACCTTGTAAGCTCCTCTGGCAAGCCAAATAAGAGACGTGTCCCGGTCATGAATCTAGTTCTCTACCCCTGCCTGCAACTGTGATATTGATCTGCTGCCAATTATGCTTTGGTGATGGGCGCTTATCCTCAAGTGTCTTATTGAAGCCACTGGTTATCTGTAGACCCTCCGAGACCATTATGACTTTATGTTAATGGTCTCCCTACTCAGATGCATTGTCTATAGCTTTGTCTGGTTTAAGACTTAATACATGTTCTTAAATTATATTTGAGATTTGGGGGTCTCTCTTGTCCTTTAAACATATTATAAGACTGGATTTGTATTCCCGAAGGTGCAGATATACAGTACTGCAATCTGTATGGTGGCTTATAAACTCAAAAATCAATTCTCTGATAGTTTTAGTCCAAATTCTCTGGAGGCCCCAGGGAAAACTGCTTTCTTCTCCGGCAGCTTCTAGGCATCCTGGTGGCATAGTGGTTGCCCACTGGGCTGCCATCCACAAGGTCACCTGTTTGAAACCAACCTCCAATCCATGGGAGAAAGACGGGCTTCCTACTCCCATAAATAGTAACAGTCGACCCTGACGCACCGGCAGAGAGCTTGTTTTTCTGCAGCTTCTGGTGACCCCGGGTGTCCCAGGAATTGTGGGTGCATCACTCTGCTCTCAGCCTCCATCTTCACATGGCCATCATCCTCCGTCCACCTGTCTGTATCTTTCTCTTTAACAGCACCACTGAGATAGGATTAGGATCCGCCCTATTCTAGGTAGTGTTAGCCACTACGATTCATGACAATGGAACTAATCCTGCCCTGTCCTGCACCTTCCCAAAGGTGAGTTAGGGATAAAACAGGTTTTCATTGACTGGCTTTCAGACATCGATCACCAGGCCTTTCTTCCCTGCTTCTCTTAGTCTGGAAGCTCTAGTGAAGCTTGTTCAGCCTTATAATGTTGTCCCAGATATTGGCTTCTATGTTCTGGAGCATTGAACCTAATTAATAATCACTCCAAGTAGAACAGAGAAAAAGGAAAGACTGGTTTATTAGTTAAGAGGCAAGCCAATGAAACTTCACACAGCAGCTAGGCTGTTTGGTGCGTGCTAGAATTATCCCAAATTTCCAAGTGATGACGTCCTCTAAAACAATTTTTTTAAATTAACATTGTTGCTATTGATTTGGGGTAAAATAGAAATGTTCCAAGAGTTTCAAATCTGTAACTCTTTTTTGTTTGTTTGTTTATGGGAAGTACACAGCTGTGTCTTTCTCTTGAGGAGCTGGCTGGTGGTTTTGAACTGCTGAACTGTCATCAGTTAACAGCCCAACATGAAACCAGTACACTACGAGAACTCCTCTTTATCTCCATGGGTTATATTTGTTCTGTTATTAAATACTTTTATTGGGGGCTCTTCCATCTCTATGATGATCCATACATACATCCAGTCTGTCAGGCAGCTTTGCACATAGGCCGCCATCATCATTTTCAAAGCATTCTCTTCCCACTTGAGCTCCTGATATCATCTCCCCATTTCTTCCCTCTCTCTCCCCCGCCCAGCCTCCCTAAACCCTTGATAGGTTATAGATTATTCTTTTCATATCTTACATCATCCTCTGTCACCCCTCACTCCCTTTTCTGTTGTTTGTCCCTCTAGGATTGTGATCCTTGTGATCAATTCCCTCTTTCTTCCCCCACCCTCCTCTAATCCTTCTGATGTGTTTACTCTCCTTGTTGTCCCTGAGAGGTTTATCTATCCTGGATTCCCTGAGTTGTGGGCTTTTGTCTGTAGCAATGTGCATGCTCTGGTCTAATCTGATTTTTAAGGTAGACTTGAGGACATGATAGTGGAATGAAGGAAACACCAAAGAACTAGAGGAGAGTTGTATGTTTCATCGGTGCTATACTGCACCCTGACTGGCTCATTTCTTTCCTGTGCCCCTCTCTAGGGGGATGTCCAATTGTCTACAGATGAGCTTTGGGTCTCCACTCCAACCCTCTTCACCTTGGGTGTGATTTTGTTCTGGGTCTTAGATGCCTGGTACCTGAATCCATCAACACGTCATGATCACACAGGCTGGTGTGCTTCTTCCATATTGGTTTCGTTGTTTCTCAGCTAGATGGCCGCTTGTCTATTTTCAAGACTTTAAGACCCCAGATACTATATCTTTCAATAGCCAGGCACCATCAGCTTTCTTTACCACAGTTACTTATGCATGCGTGTTAAATCTAAGATAGATGACAAGGTACAAAAAGTCATACTCAGTGAACACATAAAACATGGGGAGTCCATGAAAGAAAATTCAATAATCTATTATTGTGACATCTAATTTCCAACTGACAGCTCTTATAAAGCTGGCATGGTTGGTTAATCGGGGCTCCCAAAATCATGCCACACCCACACCATTGAATTTATTCGGACTCATAATGGCCCTAGAACAAGTTAGAATTACCCTTATGGGTTTCAGAAGCTATACATCACTACAGGAGGAGAAAGCCTTATCTTTCTCTTGGGGAGCAGCTGGTGGGTTCAAACTGCTGACCTTGCCCTTTGCAGCCCAGCTCAGAGTCCACTATGCTACCAGGGTTCTGTAAGGGCCTCCAAAGCAGGGTTCAAAAAGCAATGGAGATCCACACTCTTGCTCAACCCTCAGGAGCCATCAAAACCTACACAATAGCATGTGTTTAGCAAGACTGAGTCTACTCCCACCTGGCTGACTCAAGTAAAAATGGCTGCAGTCTGGCACCCAGCTCCCAACAGAACCCACGGCCTCCACGGACAGAGAGGTGGTGGCCCTGTAAGAGATACACTGGCCAGCAGGGAAACCCACTCCACCCCCACCCACCCATTCACCCACTCACCCAGCATGGAAGCGAAGACTCTTAGCAAGGAATCCCTAGGGCCTCGCTCTAGTATGAACACATGTTAGCTGCTAACTTCTCTAAGACTCTTTTGCTACATCAGGCCTCCCTCACCAGGATGGGACCGAGGACTGCGGCAAAGCTTGGTGAGGAACAGAGCTCAGTCCATCACAAACCCCAAGGCGCTGCAGGTTCTTTCTCCTTCGATAAATGGGCTGGTGGGGGAGGGGTCCTGCTGCCTCCCCAGGGCGTATCAGGCAAATCTGGTTGCCTAATCTGGTGACAGTTTGAAGATTGAGAGTGTAGGGGTGGAGTCTAACCTGTCAATCTGGAGAAAGCCAATGAGATCTCTGTGTGGGCGTGACTTTCTCCTGAGAAGACTGGGAAATGTGGTAATGCCTTTTTGGAGGCGGAGATTCTCTCTCTCTCTCTCTCTCTCTCTCTCTGTTCACTTCCTTGGAGATTTTATACCAACAGCATTCTCTTGGAGACTCTCCTGACAAGGCTGACTTCCTGAGACATTCCTGAGGAGAAGCCACATGGAGCTACCCACAAGCCACCAGCACTGAGATGTTTACATCCCATTGGATCCAAAGGCATTTACCCATCTGGCTTGTGATCGTCTTGCATTTGGCGTCATTGTATGTGTTTTGTGGTCTGAAGACGGTTTTATAGACTGGTGTCAGACATATGAACTAATATCAGACTTGTGGGGTTGGAGGACTGGGTTTAAATACTTCCTTCATGTATAATTACCTTTTATACAAAGCTCTCATATACATATGCATGTTTATGAATTTGTTTCTCTAGTCTACCTTGACTAACACAGGAGCACAGTCGAGGAAGGTGAAACTTGCTGCCCAAGACAAGGACAAGGTGCCATGAACCCTGACTGGGGAAGTACACTACCAGCCTCACATCCAAGTCACACCTGTCATCTCAAACACTTTAGTAGTCACAATTTAAATATATATATGTATATATATATGTGAAATTAATTTTTAGGATCTATTTTATTTTCACCCAATATGCCCCACATGTTACTATCTTAGCCTAGAATTGATGTGAATGTGGTGGAGTGAGACGTCTTCATATGGCTCTTCTCCCCAAGATCCTCTAATTCCCACTTACTGGAAACTGCATGTTGCACTAATAGAGGGCCTGGTCTGTTTTCGTCACCAATTCCCTAGCTGCATCTTGGAGCAGCAGGAGAGACAAGGGGGATCCTGAGGACATTGGAAGAGCATGCTCACAATCTGTCTGAAGTGGCTGAAGCTGCCGAGGCCAGACTCACCCGAGACTGTGGCATGGACACTCAGAGGAGCAGCACCTGGATGATAGGGTACCCTTTCCTCCTCTGCCCAGAGACTGTGGGGCAGAGTGGCAGGCAGGTTGGCTTCCTGGCCCATCCTGGTGACGGTCAAAGGACCACAGGGCTGAGAAACTAAGAACGGGAAAGAGACTTAGCGACTCTTCCTGAGAAGCTGAGAACCAGCAGAAAGACGGCTGCTAGCTGAGCACACCAATAACTGTAGCACCCTGTTTGCTGATCCTGACTTGGGGCATCCTATTAAGATCCTTAACAAACCTCCTTAACTTGTGAGCATTGTCTGTGAGTTCTGCGTAGCCCTTAAAAGATACGCATGAGCCCAGATGAGCTGTAGAGAGGCATGGAAGGGACAGTGAGCCATGTAAGGCACTTCCCACCCCCCACCCCCCAGTCCATTTGAATGAACCAGCAGAGGCTCACGTTCTCTGTGGTCACCCGTGGCTGGCAATTGCTGCTTCAGATGCAGCAGCTCTAAGTCCACACATAAGAGGAGATTGCCAACAGAACGAGACAGGTGGCACCCCAGGTGGAGGGACAGCAGGGGGAAAGACCCCCTGGTGAGGAGAGCCCATCATATTCTAGGAGCCAAAGTTTGGGCCTGCCAAGCTGGTGACTGCTATGGTTTCTGTTATGGTTTCTGCTATGGCTTCTGGCAAGCCAGGAGAGGCTGCTCACCAGGGCACACAGAGGTTATTTGGAGGGACTTATTGGTCCAAGAAAGACTCCTAAGGAGCGTCAAGCAGCCCAACCTTGGGAGTCGCCCGCAGCAAACAAAGGAGAGGTTAAGGCGGACGAGGGAGCAGACTGGAGGACGGGTGGACCCTGTGGAGCTCAGGAGTGGAAAGCAGGCGATGGGCTCATTGGATGGGGTCCTGGAGGCATCCCATCTCTCTGCTGCTGTTTTGGGACAATTCACCAGAAGGGCACTTTCCCCAGGACTCAGGTGCACCTGGCTGCCCCAGGAGCCTGAGTCAGGGAGCACCCTGTGCTGAGGATCAGTGGGGCCAGGCCCAAGGTAGGAAGGGCAGGCCTGAAGCTTCGGGGAAGTTAGAGGGGGGGCCCTGCTCTGAATCTGGGCATGGCAAGGGCTGAAAAAGAGACTTTATCTCACATGAGGGACAAGGATTCTGGGCTGAAGTTTACACTCTGGACTGAACTGCTACAAAGACTGAATTTCCAACGGTGGAAACCAGAGGGAATGTGAGCCTCTGTATCATTCCAGAACTTCTCCCCAGTAAGCTTCTCATAGATCTCCTTCCCCATGAGTTTTGATTATAAAACTCCACTTTGGAACATTGATCATGCCAAGTGCCAATCAAACGAGCCAAATCTTCACTTCCTTTTGACGGCAATTCAGTTCTCTTTGGAACACGTCCTTTGTTCTTAGGACTCCCTGTCTTTCTGAAGTGGGCTAAAAATGACTGCAATTCTCCCTGGAATTAGTCACAGCCCAGTGACTAAGGGTTGAGTAAGTCAGTCTTCAAATCCTGCCATTATTTGTCAGCCTGGATTTTGAAGAGTTAAGTTTCCAATACTCTCAACGGGCAGTTATCAGACTTGAATCCCCATTTATATTTATCTGCCACTGAGCAGCATCGATTGCCACCACAGAACACGGCATACTTGGCAATAATTCACACTGGCCGTGAGACCTCTGAGAGAGGCAGTGGGTCTTGACCTGTCTGTTTCTCCCCCATCATTGACTTTCTGTTAGAGGAAGAAGCGAGGGCTCCCTCTCCCACTCCCCTCTTACCCCCAGGAATTGCTTGCCTTGCTATTTCTAGTTAACAGCGTTAGGCTGGCCTTGCTGTCTTCCACGATGGACGGGGATGGTCATGTGCTGAGAGCTGCCGTCCCAGTGCTACAGAGAGCAGGCCATGAAAGAGGACTGTGGCCCTTGTTTTCTGAATACGCTGAGCATGTTAGTCTGGGGAAACTAGGGAAACAGATCCACAGAAATTCATATGTATATAAGAGAGAATGTGCCCCCCACCCCATGATTTTATTGGAGATTCTTACAGCTCTTATAACATTCAATACATCATTTGTATCAAGCATGTTCCCATATTCATTTCCAAATATTTTCTACTTGAACCCTTTCCCCAAGAGAGAGGTTTTTTTTTATTTTTTATGTTTAGCTTTTTTGTTTGTTTGTTTTGTTCTTGTGGACATCACTGCTCTCTGGTGGGAGTAGGAGGCCCAGCCTTGCTCCTGGAAAGCTGCTGCTGGATTTGAACCGCCAACCCAGTGGACTGCAGCCCAGCACTCAATCACTACGCCACCAGGGCTCAGCCCCCAATGTCCCGGCCTGCGGGACTTAGTTATTCGTGGGGACGAGGAGGATCCAGCCTGAAAGAGAAACAGGTGGAAAAAAGGAGTGAGACCAAGCGAAGTCTTGTCAAGGTCTGATTTTTTATTTTTCTGTAAGTCTCTTTTAAAGCAGAGGGCAAATAAGGAAGGAACAGGGAGGGAGGGGTTAGCAAAGGTAACTTTGACGCAGTTCATCTTGCAGTTGGGTCATCTGGTGCTGGAACAATTGGTGGTGAGTCAATTAATCTTAGGCAAATGTCCGTGCTTGAGCAAAGGGCAAGTTCTTATGCCTAGGGGGCAGGGTAACGGCTACGGCTCCCAACAAGTATGTCTGAAGTTCAGGCTTCAAAGGGCAGGGCTGTTTATTGTTATAAAGATAATAGACTACTAAGCTCAGGCAACAAACAGTAACAGAGTTCAGACTAGTGACTGTAGCAAGGTCAAGCATGTCTGGGTTGGATGGCTCCGGACACCCCAAGAGAGAGTTTTATATAAAGATTAAGTGTACATTCAGAAAACATCCCAACCCAGTGCTGTCCAAGCCCATAAGTCCAATGTTAGCCATTGTGGCGGTCATGTGCTTATGTTAATTTTGTGATTGAAATGTAGGGGTGGAGTCTAGTCTGTTAATCTAGAGATAGCCATTGAGTAGCCAATGAGGCCTCTATGTGGGCATGGCTTTCTCTTGAGACTTCTGGGAAATCTCATGTTATTTCCCTCGTGAAGATGAGAAGCTATCTTCCCCAGTTGTTGGGAGTTAGTCTGAGAGGCGATGAGTCATGGAAAATGTTACGGTCGAACCCAAGGCATAGCAAAAGCAACGCCATTTTCCAGGTAGGCCACCGTTTTGTGCCTTAGCCAGCAATGGAAAAGGACAGAAAGCTGTAGTCTTCTTGAACTAGTCAAAAATGAACTGCCAGATGGCTGTGCCCAAGAAAAGGGCCGATCACAAACGTCTTGTTGAATCTAACAAGCAGAGATTACTAGGGAACAGAGAGTAACGTCTGTGACCTGACCCTTTTCTGTATATAGCCTGTTTGTTCTCGCTCATGCAACCATGTAATTCTGCATTATGTAGCAGCCTGTTTAAGTGAACCAGAGAGTAGCCATTTTGTAGGCTTTAAGAAATGTTTAAACTGCTTGCTTTGCTTGTACGCTTGTCAGCTATGAAAAAATTTTCAATTGTGTGTTCACCCACCCAGGAATGTTCTTTTAGTTTAAACTTCCTTCTCCCTAAAATGTACTCAGAACCCTTTGTAGTTGAGATCACCTCCTCAGCCAGACCCTCTTTTACTCCCCCCTTCCCTTTCATCCTATAAGAGCTGTAAGTTTTGTATGCTCGGGGCTGCAGTACAAATAAAGGTATAGCCCAGATTCGAATCTGTCTGTTATATGTTATATGTTATCTGTTATATGTTATAATAAACTGTCTGTTGTTCTGCAGAACTTGGGTCGGTGATCTTATTTGGGCTCTTGAACCGTAACAGAAAAGACAAGATGGCAGCATCCTAGAGGCTGGAGGAGCTGGCAGAGAGACCACAGGGCTTTGCCCTGATGGAGTCAGACCTCTGAAGCTGGAGCGGCATGCTGTTGATGCACCCTGAGGCCTGGAATCGAGGAGCCATGGGGAGATCCCTGCCAGCGCCAGGATTCTGCACCCACTGACCTGTGCCTTCATGAGTCGGAAGGAGACTTTGTAGACTGATTTCGGGCATATGGATTAATATCGGACTTATGACTTTGAACTGGACTGGGCTGGGATGCCTTCTTACTGTTACATTCCTTTCCTTTTGTATATAAACCCTTTTCTTTATATCCATATGCGTGTCTTTGAAATTTGTTCCTCTAGCCTACCCAGACTGACACAGCCGTATGTCCTATACCAATCTACAAAATCTTCCTCAATCTCACAAAACATACACAGTTATGCCAACTGCAGGAGAAAAGTCAACTCAGTGAGTGTGTAAGCATCTGGCAGGGGTCTCCATGTGGCATCAGGGTAGGTCCAAGCGGCTTCTCCTCAGGGATGTTTTGCAGGAACTGAGCCTTGCCAGCTGAACCAGGGAACTGGCTAAGGCAGCTGCACCCTGGTCTACCATCAGAGAACAAGAGACCCGAGAACCAGAAAGGTGAGGCTCCCTGAGCCATTTATCTCTTGACCCTTCAGGTAATCCCACATGTGTTTATCAGCCATATGTTGGCACAATAAACCTTAACTATCTCCCTGAGAGACATCCGCATTCTTGGCCTGCAGAACCAGGGGCCTCCCCAGCCCAACCAGAGCCTCATCCACCTCCTTCTAGCCACACCAAATTGCTGTCTGTCCCAAAGATGTTCTGCCTTTGGTTGACCTAGCCAATGATGTTGTTCTTGATTTCCCCAGAGCCCCACGGGAGTCAGCCTGCATCTATGAAAAGTTATATAGTCATCTGGTGTTGCAGAGACATCACATGCAGGTGCTTTTAATAAAGATGTAGTTCCTCGCATTTGAAACCCAAGCCAAACGTAACTGCCGTGGAGTGGATGCCAGCGCAAAAGGATCCTTCAGGACCCGGTAGAACTGGCCCTGTGGATTGCTGAGACTACCGCTCATGACAGAGTAGAAAGCCCATCTTTCTCCCTAGGAGCCGCTGGCTGGAGGTTCGAACCACAGACCCTGAGGATCACAGCGCAGAGCGTAATCACTGGCCCCCAGGGCTTTCCCGGCTTAGGAGGCTAGAGATCACCCATTCAGCATGACGGCTCAAGGGGAAGGCTTCCTTCTCTGTCAAACCTGGAGGAAGCTCCTTGCTTCTGAGCTCTTGCTCCTGCGTCTTCCTGTGGCTCGGCAGCTCTCCTCAGCCATCTCAGTCTCTGATCTTCCCTGGCATTGAGCGGGTTCAGCCTCCTAGCCACCCTGGGTACCACAGAGGGACACGTGCCTGGTGCGGCATCCTCTTCACAGCGGTTCTGACGCTGAGCCCATGGGTGCAGCCACTGTCTCGGTCCATCTCATCAAAGGTCTTCCTCAATGTCGCTGTCCTGCTCCTTTATCCAGCAGGGCTTCCTTCCCCAGGGACTGACTGATCTTGTCTGGAGAACATGTCCAACGTACAGGAGACCACGCTTCTCCATCCTTGCCTCCGAAGAGCATTCTGCTGGTTCCTTCTTCCCCCGCAGATTTGTTTGTTGTCTTATTAACATAATAAATCCCAAATAGAACTATAGCTATCAATAGATGAGGATGTACTACACCTCTTTGGGGAGGACACAATTCAAGTCACCCTGTGGCCTCCAACAATTCACGTTCTTACTACATGCAAAACATATTCCATCCCATCATATCATCGCCTAAGGCCATACTCCCATGTCCTGAATTATCTAAATCAAATATGGAGGAGACTTCGGGCATACTCCACCCTGGGGGCAAGATTTCTCTTCATCTGTGGGCTTGTGGAATCTAGACTACAAATTGTTTCCCAAGAACAACAATGGGAGGGCAGACACAGGTAGAGAGTGCCTTTACAAGTGGGAGAAACAGCGGGGATAGGGCGGGGGGGGGGGGGGGAGGAGGAATAATTGGCATCAAGCAAATCCGAAACCCAGCAGGAAAGCATTCCCTCTCCAGACTTGAACATGATGACCCTTCTTCCTTTAGGACCCTGTGAGAAAAAGCCATGCCCTCTGGCTGCCGGGTGCTGGCCACACTCTCTGGATTCTGGGTGGCAGGTCTCAATCTTGGGCTCCTGCCCCACCTTCCAGATCCACACGGGAGAAATTGTTCCCTTTTGGTGACCCCATTTCTCTTGTTCGTCTAAGTGACAATTCCTGGTCTCCAGCAGACCTTCTCCTGCCCCTTGGGCCTGGCAGCCCTGCCCGCTGCATTTGGGGAAGCGGGCCCATCCTGCTGGCATTCATGAGCACCAGCCTACAGCGATGAACGGAGTCCTGGTGGTCTGGAGCGAGGTCAGCTGTTCCAAACCACCAGCCACTCCTCAGGAGAGAACCTGCCCTTTCTGCTCCTCTAGTTACAGTCTGTTTAAAAACCGATTGCGGTAGCAACTATACAATACTGTTTTACATGATTGAACGATGGAGTGGTATGTATTAACTCCCACTTAATAATATATTTTTAAAGAGTTATCTTGGCTGGTCCAAAGGTAGTAAGAATTCACAATGATTGCTTACAGTCAATAACAACATGATTCATTAAAAAAAAAAAAAAAAAAAAAGGAGGGCTGAGCCCCAGTGGTGTAAGTGGTTGAGTGCAGGACTGCAGCCCGTGGGCTAGGAGGTTCAAATCCAGCGGCAGCTCTCAGGAGCGGCACTGGGTAGCGCCCTCGACCACCAGAGGCAGTAATGCCCACAAAAAGAAAAAAAGGAGCTGAGCCCCGGTGGTGTAGTGGTTGAGTGCGGGACTGCGGCCCACTGGCTTGGCGGTTCAAATCCAGCAGCAGCAAGCTACGTAGCTCACACGCCCACCCAGTGATGCCAAAAAAAGGTGGGGGGGGGGGGCAGGAAGAGGAGCTTACACTAAGGGCTCAAGTGGAAAATGTTTAGAAATGAATGTGGCCGCATGTGTGCGAATGTGCTTGATACAGATGATGTATTGAATGCTATGAGAACTGTAAGCATCCCCAATAAAATTATTTTTTAAAAAACCACTATTAAAAAAAAAAGAATTATCTCATGACCTCAATTCTACTTTACAGGTTGGATTAGACCAGAGCATGCGCACTGCTACAGATGGGAGCTTGCCCCACAGGGAATCCAGGATAGATAATCCCCTCTGCAACAAGGAGAGTAGAGAAACCAGGAGGAGTGGGGGAGGGTGGGGGGAGAAGGGGGTAATCAATCACAAGGATCGACCTAGAACCCCCTCTCAGGGAGGGGGAAGAAATGGGGAGCTGATATCAGGGGTTCAAGTGGGAAGAGGATGGCATATGTGAAAAATGTGTTTGACACACTGGAGGAATGTATGGATTGTGATGAGATCGACGAGCCCCTAATAAAAGTTTGCTTTTTCTTTACAGAGATATCAGGGAGACGGACAACAGAAAAGTAGATGAGGGGCAACAGAGGATGATGCAAGATATGGGAAAAATTATGCGTTATCAAGGGTTTGTGAGGAAGGGCAGGCGGGCAGGGGAGGGTGGGGGGAAGTGGGGGACTGATATCAGGGGCTCAAGGGGAAAGAGAATGCTTTGAAAACCATGATGGCAGCCTATGTGCAAAGGTGCTTGGCACACTGGATGAGTGTAGGGATTGTGATGAGAGATGTAAGAGCCCCCAATAAAAGTATTTAATGATAAAAAAATAAGGGGAAGCCTACAGGCAGTACAATTCTGTCCCGGGGGTCGTCGTGAGTCAGCATGGACTGGCTGCCATGGAGGTGCAGGAAGACCTGTCTATTGGGCTCCGACAGGCAGGAAACAGCCCAAAGGACCCACATCTATTGTCCTTGGGGGGGCCACAGAGCAGTGGTTCTCATGTCTTCTTCATGCAGTTCATGTGATGGTGATCCCCCCCTCCTATAAAATTCTTTTCGCTGCTAGGTCATCACTGTACTTTTACTACTGTTATGAATCGGGCAACCTCTGTGAAAAGGTCGTTGGATCCCCACCGGGGTGGCGACCCACAGGTTGAGAACCGCTGGGGGGCACAGACAGGCTCACCCCTGGAGCAGAAACAACATGAAAGGCGTTTCCCTCTCTAAATACAACGACCCGCCTTCCACTAGAAGATGCCCTGGCAGGCTTGGGCACTGATGGAGCCACGGTGACCAGCACAAGAGCATCAATCAGACCACCGCCGCCAGGTGCACTTCTTGGATGACGAGCGTTCCATGGGAGCATGACTAAGAAATAGCCAGCGGCGGTGGAAGCGGCTGAAAGAGAAGGAAGTGGAGCGGAAGCCGGGTGGAGGCGGGGGCGGAGCGGGCTGTGTGTGTGTGTGGGGGGGGAGCCCTCCCCCCTCCCAGGGCCCCGACCACACCGCAGGGACAAGGCGACACATCCGGCCGCCACAGCAGCCCCATCAGCCTCCCTCTGAGGCCTTTGGAGAGTTCAAGAGGAGGAGGAGCTGCGGCACAGGGTTTTGATTTGGGGACATTGGAAAACTTGGTAAAAGAGTGGCTATGAAAAGTCAGTGCAAGCCAGAGCCTTCCACTCTCAGAGTCGGAAAGAGAGGGAGGAAATGTGTGTGAATTGAAACGACAGGAATGCCGGACTGTCGAAGAGGTGTGTGTGCCTGTCAACCGGCTGTGTTGGGACCGGATCTAAAACGCTGCCTCCAGGGCATTCGGATTCCTAGCGACCCCATAGGGACAGTAACCTGAGACTGTCACTCTAGGAGAGTAGAAAGCCCGTCTTTTGCCTGAGGAGCTGCTTGTGGTCTTGAAGTGCTGACGTCATGGTTAGCAGCCCAAGGTAACCACTGCGCCCCCAGGGCTTTTCCTGTGGGAGTGGCCAAATCTTGTGCTACTGAAGCGGTCTGAAAAATGCAACCTTCATAAGGCATCAAAGAACTAACAATTATATCATTATAAATGGGGGTGGGGGGTGGGACAACTGAGCTCCAGTGGCGTAGTGGTTGTGCGCGGGATTGCGACCCACTGGGATTGGGGGTTCAATTCCAGCTCCGTAGGAGCAAAAGCTGTACCTCCTACTCCCACCACCAGAGGGCAGTGATGCCCAAAAAACCCCCCCCCAAAAAAATGAGAGGGAGTGGCTGAGCCCTGGTGGCACAGTGGTTGTGTGCAGACCTGCAGCCCACAGGGTTGATGGTTCAAATTCAGCAGCAGCTCTCCAGGAGCAAAGCTGGGCTTCCTACTCCTACCAGGGCAGGGAGCCAAAAAAAATAAACAAACCAAAAAAAAAAAATGAGGGGAAGAACAGATTGGGGACCCAAAGCCCATCTGGAGGGGAAATGACATCCCCTTACGGAAGGGTCATGGGAAGGAGATGAGCCAGGCAGGGTACAGTGTAGCAAAGATGAAGCATAAAATTCTCCTCTAGTTCTTAAATGCTTCCTCCCTCCCACCATCATGGTCTGAATTCTACCTTACAAATCTGGTTAGACCAGAGGATGT
>PVJH01029904.1:0-25427 GCA_004026705.1 Nesogale talazaci | reverse complement strand
GCTCCATCATTTGATAGCTGGGCACCATCAGCTTTCTTCACCACCTTTGCTTATGCACACATTTGTCTTCAGTGTTCATGTCGGAAAGGTGAGCATCTGGGAGTGTCAATTTAATAGAACAAAGTGTTCTTGAACCAAGAAGATACTTGAGTGGAGGTACAGTGCCGATCTGTTGTCCTACTACTAACCCTATAAGTATACACATTAATCTCTTTCCCCATCCTCACTTATAAATATATGCCCCTATGTACATACCTGTATTTGAACCTCTATAAATGTTCGTTATCCCCCAATTCCTTCCTCTATTTCCATTTGCTTCCCTCTTGTCCCACTATCATGCTCACTCTCCATTTGGGTTTCAGTATTTTTTCTCTGTTACATTAGTCTTAATCAATCCCTAGTGGCCTTCTCTCACCCACCTTGTCCCTGCATTTGTATCAATTGTTATTCCCCTTTTCCTGGGCTGGTCGACATCACCACCTATCCCCCTCCTCCCCCTCTTCAATGCCCCCTACCCTGGAGCCATCAGACTTGTCATTTTCGCTTCCAACCTCTTTGTCTAGTGTATCTTGTCTAGATAGACCTGTAGAGGTAGCAATATGTACAAGAAAGGTCTCCTAAAATGGAGCAACTTAAGCAAATAAAACAATGATAACAACAGCAAGAAACCCCTTCAATGTACTATACAATATGTAACAGAATAATAAAAATAATAGCAATATAAGAACCTGTATAAAGTTCAAGGTCTGTAGCTGACCTCCTAGAGTGACCCCTGGTTGAGTCGGATGGGGTGCCAATACCCTGGCCCCAAAGTATGTCCTTGTCACTCCATCTGTGACTCTACGCTCTGTTGCACACTCTTAGTGCTTTGCATTGGTGTGGTTGTGTCCAACAGGTTATAATCTTGATCCTGCTTCTTCTTCCTGGCCCCGATAGGCCTTGGGTTTGCGAGGATAGCCATATTTCTTAATGGGGCTGGCCGTGCAGTCCTCATTGTGCAGTAGCTGTTCTGAGTGGGATTATTGCCCTGAAGGCTTGGTGGGCCAGGATGCACGTCATTTCTCTTGCTCCCCTTTCATTTGTTTTCATGTGATCTGGTCAGGCTTATCTCACTCCCCATACTTTTTATTTTTATAATATGTAGAGGAGTTCCATTTCTGAACAACAAAAGATCAGGCAGTTTTCATTATACTGATATTAAAATACCTAGTGGTCTAAGATCATATAGTATCTCACCTTTCTTATAGATATAAATTATATAATAAAGATACTTTTGGAAAAATCTGAAATACTGCCATTGTCTTGTTATAGCCACTGGATGACACTAAGACCAATAATATGCATATGAAAAAATGCTTATGAAATACATAAATACTAATATTTAAAATGCATATACATTTTCCCTAAGATAGAAATATGCAAAACCATACAATTTACTATTGATTTAAAAACTGGCAGAAAGAAATAAAGATATATATTACAATAAAAATATAAAATTAATAAAGGAAAAAGGAAGGTTATGGATTATGACATGTCTTAACATAGCAGCATTAGATAGAAAAATTGGAAGAAACTTTATCTGCTTTAATTGATCTAAGCAGAATTTCAATTGTGGATCTGACTTGTCCAGCTGTGTCAAGAATTCAGACACAGAAGGTACAAAACTATCAATTATATGTGTTCTTGTTCAATTATAAAGAACTAGGTTATCTTAAGTTAGTATCCCAGTTGGATACTAAGTCACTTATATCTAAGTATTACCATTAATGAAAGACTAGTTAATTTAAATGTGGTAGGTGTCTTTATCATAGTAATGAAAAGTCTATGCTGACAAAAAGTGTTGTTAGAATTTTGAACTTCTGAAGAGTTAATTGCATGGATATTTTAAAAACCTTGTTATTTTCTTGTACTTCTATTTTTTGGATCAGGCTCTATAATCTGTGTATAATAAAATCATAACAAATTATTATCCCCATGAAATTATCCCCACTTTCCTTTTGTTATGGATGGGACTATGTGCCCAAATATATGTGGCGATCCAAAGTCCTCTACCCAGCTATGTAATCTTGTTTGGAAATAGACATTTTCTTATGATACTGATGTCATAATATACAGGTGTATGTCCTCAACCTAATTCCTTCTGAATTATTAAAAGCAACATAGTTGCATGGAAGTACCACAAGTAGAAGGTGAATATCACTCCAGGAGCAGACAATGAAGGAGCTAGGGTATACTGAAAGAGTCAAAGCTTTTTCTCGAGAGTCCACAGAGACAAACTTTCCTGGGAGTTGATGCTTTGAAATCAAACAGCTCCTTTTCTGAACTGTGAGGGAAAAACATACACACACACACACACACACACACACACATATATATATATATATATATATATATATATTTTCAGCAGCCACACCCTTGCTATTTCAGGAGTAACAGCAGTAGGAAATTAAACTTCCAGAACAGACTGCCTACTGTAGAGAGAATTCGGACTCACAGCAATCCTGTAGGATAGGGCATGTCTGTCCCTGTGAGTTTTTGAAATTGCAACTTTTTTTTGGGGGGGGGGGCATCACTGCTCTCCGGCGGTGGGATTAGGAGGCCCAGCCCCACTGCTGGAATTGAACCTCCGTCCCAGTGGGCCGCAGTCCCGTGCACAACCACTACTCCACCGGGGCTCAGCCCAAATTGTAACTTTTTATGGAAGTAGAAAGGCCCATCTTTTTTTGAGGAGTGACTGGTAATTTCAAATTTCTAACCCTTCAGCTAACAGACCAAAACATCAAAGTAATACGAACTTGAAGATGTCAGAAAGTATAGGGGTGGAATTCATCTTGTCACCCAGGTCACAACCTGATGGTGCCTATTTGGGGATGTAGTCTTCCCATAACGGGGCCCTTGGGGACCTCATTTTCTGTCTGCTGCTCTGTCTTCTTGATTTATGAACTCTGTTGGATACTCTGAGAGCTGCTAGTGCCCTGTTAGGTTTCTACCAATCTTAGATCCCAAAAGCTTGTGATTTTTTTCATCTCATGTGGCTGCGTGTGTCTGAAGAGGGACTTATGGACTAGTGTTGGATTTACTGACTTGAGCTGGACTGAGTTGTGGTGCTTTCCTGATGAGAAGTTCTTTCTTACACATATTTTACATGAATCTTCTTGGATTTGTTGCCCTTTTCAATCCAGTCTAATACACACCTTCCTTGTTATCTTGCCTCATGGCCTTCTCATTGTGCTTTCCTCTGATTAAAGTTTCTGGTGTCACATATTCATTTCTCTCTTCATTGAGACCTCTCTTCAATTATCCTTATATCAGTGAGGCCTTTTTTAACAATCCCCTACAGTGAAACTACTCATCACTTATGTATCAGTTTGTCATATTGTGCTGTTTTTTGTTACTGTAATACTGGAAGCTATGTCATCACTTCAAATACCAGCATGGTCACTCGAAATGAACAGGGTTCAGCAAACCTTCCAGAGTAAGAACAGAATAAGGAATACATAGGCTATTCATGTCACCGAAATTACCCACTAAAAGCCTCATTGCATTATAGAACTTTGCAAGACCAATGACTTCTTCATCTAGAATATTTTTTTCAACAACAAAGAAACTTGACTATATACATGGAATTCTTGAGATGGAATACATAGCAATAAAATTCACTACATTATGGAACGAGGTAATGGAGAAGTGCAATATCAGCACCTAATATAAGACTGGGCATCAATTGTGGATCAGATCATTAAGTGATAATAATTGCAAGATCAAGTCGTAATGATTTGCTACTTACAGATGGCACAACTTTATTTGCTGCAAGTGAAGAGGACATGAAACACTTGCTGAAGAGACTGGAGTCTTAAGTATGAGCTGAAAGTCAGTGTGAAGAAGATTGAAATCCTCACAACTGCATTAGTAGCAAACATCATGACAAATGGAGAAAAAATAAATATATCAAGGATTTCATCTTGTTTGAATCCACAATGAACGCTCACCAAAGCAGCATTCCAGAGACCCAAGGACACACTGCAACAGCTAATTTCGCTGTATATGACCTTTTTAAAGTGTTGAAAAGATTACTTTGGCAATTAAAGTACAACTGACCCAAGCCATGGTATTGTCAATCATTTTATATACATATGAAAGCTGGACATTTAATAAGGAAGACTGAAGAAGAATTGATTCATTTAAACTTCATTGTCAACAAAGAATATTTATAGTACTACTGAATGCCAAAACAAATAAACCTGTCTTGGAAGAACTGTAGTAGTGGTTCTCAACCTGTTGGTCGCGACCCCTTTGGGGGTTGAATGACTCTTTCACAGGGTTTGCTGGATTCAAAACAGTAGCAGAATTGCAGTTATGAAGTAGATTGAAAATAATTTTATGGTTTGGGGGGTCACCACAACATGAGGAACTGTATTAAAAGGCCGCAGCATTAGAAAGATGAGAACCACTGAGTTACTACAGCGATAATGCTTCTAAGACGTGAGCATGGGATGACTTGTTCTCTTGTATTTAGGCTTGTCATCAGGAGAGACCAGTTTCTGTAAAAGACATTATGCTGACAAAGTAGGGAAAATGAAAAAGAGGTAGAACCTGGGCAAGATTGATTGATGCAATGAGCTCAACAATGGACTCAAACACAACTGTTTTGAAGATGGTCAAGGGGACCTGGCAGTATTCTGTTGTTTGAGTCTCTAAGAGTCAAAAGAGACTCTGCAACACCTAACAACTGAAACTCCATCTCTCATCATTCTCATCATCTTCCCTGATTACTTTTGTATAGTCATAATCAAATCATGACTTGCTATGTAATTATTTGTAACTGTTATCTCTCAATGGATTTTCACTTCTCTAGGGAGAGGGATTTTGCTTCATCCTTGGGTGCTTCAGTGCCTAGTGCTGAACATAGCACATATCATAATTCAATGGATAATTAATAAACAAGTTATGTTTTTGTTGTTTAGAACATGAATGGCTTTCAAACTCACATTATATGATTCACATTATATGATTAAGAAATATTCAAGTAAATGATTGACTTTATTTTGCTCTTGAGCTAATTAATTGGAAGAAACGATTAAGTCTGAACCTAAATAGGTGTTTAATGTTATTTTTTTAGGGTGTAGACTTTAAACACACAATTTCTTTTGTTTGTTTGTTTTGGGCTTTGCTGCCCGCCAGTGAGAGTAGGAGGTAAAGCCTTGCTTCTGGAAAGCTGCTGCTGCATTTGAACCACCAACCCAGTGAGCAGCAATCCTGCACACAATCACGATGCCACTGGGGCTCAGCGCCTAAACACACAATTTCTAATAGCATTTGGCACCCTGTTTTTGAATTGCAAATTTGAAAAAGCATTGGATGCAAGTTGCTTATTTTTCATACCTTATTTTATCAAATTTATTTGTATAAATTTTTGAAATTCATCGTTATACCACAACATTTTATTTGCATTTAGATTTATTTTTGATGTTCTTAATTAGTGATTCTGAATTGGCCAAACAACCAATTGCATAATCCCCAAGATCTTCAAATAATTTAAAATTTTTTCATTAATTAATATTAAGTAACTAAGGTGTTACTTAATCCTATTTTGGTCAGCAAGTAGTTTGCAAAATACTGAAATTCAAAAAATCACAGAAAGAAACAGGGTACTGAAAAAAATTGTGTGATCCTGATTAACAGCTACATAAGAGAGACAAGTCATTACAGAAAAAATTTCATAAGTGTGAATTCTTGAAAGAATCAGGGGTTAAATTTGCTTTAGCAACTTGCAACTCCATATGTAATAATAAATATGGATGGAAAACCATAATTTAAAGAACCATGAAGCCTAAAATGATTTAGGGATAAGGTTGTATACCAATATGCCAGAAGGCACAATCAGAATGACTAATGTAATTATAGCATAACATTTTAAGCTATATCTTGTAGGCTGACAATAATCTTGAAGACCTTAACAGAAGAAAATTAATTAACTTTTTTTAACCCAGAATTATTACATGATATTCTTGTCATCTTAAGGTATCAATTTAGAGTAAGTCTGGTAAACTAACCAAATGGGATTATGAGCATCCATGACAGATTTATAGTGGTGATTATGAAAAAGATTAATGTGGGAAAATAAGTAGCAGACATAACAAAAATATTCATTAGCAAAATGTTAACTGTTAGCATATATGAGTAAAGATCAGAAGAGCAAGAAATGCTAAAATGTAACATGTACATATTTTGCATTTTATATTATATTTTTATCACATAAAGGTTTAATTAAAATATATGTGCAATAGACTTAACAAGTTCCTGTACAATAGGAATTGCAAACTGAGAGCGAATAAATGAAAAAATTTTTGAATGAATATGGTCAAACATTGAATATGATTATAATAACAAATTTTTAAGTTTTATGAGGCTTAAAAATTAGGAAGGGTGTGCAAAGGGGTGGTATACTAATCACTCTATGTTTGGCAATAGCCCAACAAACTGGACAGTATTAAGAATAAAGCAGCATAAGAATGGAAAAAAAACTTATTAGCAAACTGCAACTTGCAGATGGGAAATGAAACAAACAGAAAGTAAGGAGGACTTGAAGCATTTACTGATAAAGATTCATAACTTCACCCTTCTGGCTAGATTACACATCAGTGTAAAGGAAAACAAATCCTCACAACTGGACCAAAAAACAACATTATGATAAACAGAGAAAAAGATGTTGACAAGGATTTCTTTTTACTTTAAATGCCCAGGGAAGCAGTAATCAAAAAAAAAAAAAATCAGAGGATGTATTTTGTTCGGCAAATATGCTGCAGTGATAAAAATCAAAGATGTCACTTTGAGGACTAAAATGAACTTGACCCAACCCCTGGTAAAAGCTGGACAGCAAATGAGGGAAACAAAGAATTGATGCTCTTGAGTTACAGTAAAAGTGAAGAATTTAAGATATATACACACTTTTAAGCCGAATTTTTCAGCACATTTTTCATGTAGCTTTTGTGCCTCAGCTGAGATTCAGGTCAGCTTGTAGGGTAAGTCAGCCATGGACAAGGCAGTGTTTTATTTTGTTGCATGTTGGGCTGTTCTGAATTAGAGCAAACTTGGAGGCACTGAATGACACCAAACCGTAGAGGGTGTTATTGATGGGGAAGGGGCATGTTAGAGACATGTAAAATTATCAAAGCAGTAATTAAAAAAAAAAGCTAAATGTGTTTTGAAGAAAGTCTACCATACCTGCAGAAATTGGAAGTCGGGTTCCTACTCAAAGTGAGGGTACACATTGCAGAATGAATCCCTGCCAGTCCTGCACCATCATCACAAGTGCTCCTTACCTGAGCCTGCTGTGGCAGCCATGGTGTCAAACCATCTGTTGAGGGCCTTCCTCTTTTGTGCTGTCCATCTCCTTTCCCTAAGGACTTGTTTCTCCAACAAAATGGCTGAAGCATGTGAGACCATATCTCGTTACCCTTGCCTCGAAGGAGCATTCTGGCTATATTTTTTCCAAAACATATTTGTTAGTCCTTTTAGATGTCCGTGGCACCTTTAATAAATTTTTCCAGAACCACAATTCAAATATTTAGTTTCCTCTTCCTGTCCAACTTTCACACTCATATGAGACCATAGTGTGGGTTGGGAACAAATAATTCCTCAAAGGAACATCCTTGTTCATTTTGGGATTTATCTCAGATGTGTTATGCTATTTGAGTTCACCCTCTAGAACTTTTGCTTTATGTTTTTCTGTTTCTCAGTAGAGGAAACCCAGGATTGATAAATCTATAGGGACAACAATTAGAATAAATGTTTTTAAGAGATAAGTGGGGGTGGGGAGTAGGGAAGCGAATATCAAAAGGCAAAACAATCTATTGAAACCAATTGTGGGAGCAGTTGGACAATATTGCTTGATATGATTTAACAATGGGATGATATATCTGTTTTAACTCCCAATAGAATGGTTTTGGGATCAAAAAGAAGAGAGTAGAAACATTACTTATTTTGATTAAAGAGTATATATTAATAGTTATACAAACAAAAAATGGTTAGAGAAAATGAACTTATGTTAAAGGTAACTCTCAAACATATAAAACAAGTATAATATATGTAATTTATAATATAAACCAAAAGAGAATAACGTATATGCTGAAGAATTAGCTGACCAGAATATCAGCGGAGGCACCTAATATCATCACATAAAATACATTAAAAATGTGCTGAAAAACTTGGCCTATACATGAGTATATATGGAAATTTAGAATAGATAGCAAAAAAGAGAATAGATAGCAAAAAAATTAACAGTAAAATTATAATAAATGATGCAAAATAAAATAATAGAAATTCTACTATTTTGACAATGTGACAAGTCTGATAAATGTTGTAGTTTATATTCACTTATCAAAAACAAAGGAAAGTAAAAGCCTGACTTGAAAACAGGATTTAAATATTTGGAATAGCTACACCTAATTCCATAGGAAAAAGCCTATAACAGGTAAGGCAAATAGCAATGGAAGTGGACATATCTGAGCTCTTCTCTCATGAGGCAAGAGTCACATGCTTCCACACTCCATCCTTCTTTCCTAATTTAACACTAATTTAACCTTTGCTGCCACAGCACTCTATTTCTATGATGGACTCAATAATTCACTGCAAGGGCCACATAAAATTCAAAGACAAAACTCACTCTTAAGGGTTTTTTTTTAAGAGATATTAAGAGGCTGTCACAGGTCAGGATCTTACAACAGTAAGAAATAATGATTGGTCAACTCAGCCAGCAGCCAAATTTCTTTCTTTCTGGTTCTCAAACTCTCAGCCACATGGTCCCTTGATTTTGCTTTCATGGACCAGGAAGCTAACCCCCATCATTCTGTCCCCATTTCATAGTCTTGAGTCAGAATTACACTCTGAGTATCCATACAACAGTGTCTGGTCCATCATGTTTCAGTAACTTCAGAGAGAGATCTTAAACACGCTCTTCCAAGGTCCTTCCTAGAGTCATGCATGTGGTGATAAAAAGTGAGCAATCCTATATCTGTTTGCATATTCCAACCCAATGATTGGGTGGGAGTTAGAGAACAAAAAAACGAAACTGACACGGAGTCAATATTAATTTATAGTAACACTTAGGACAGAACAGACCAGGCTCTGTTTCTAAGACTGTAGAAGAGTGTGAATTAAATAAAATTATTTTTTAAAGTACCCAAATAGAAAATTTCATGTAAAATCATAAAATCGACCCAATGTATGCATACTATAGCAATCAGAAAGGACATTTTGTGTGTAGGAGCTTTGAAATGTATTTGCAAAATTGATGAACTTTAAAATCCATTTCCATAAACTATTTTCAGCTCCATCTTATAATACTAAAGAAACAGCCAATATGTAACATGCTGGGATCTACACATTCTTAAAAATAGGATCTCAACTACATAGATTTTAATTTTGAAAGGATGAGCTGAAACACTCGAAGATTTTTTTCCACACTGCTAATACAGTATTGAATGTATTTGCTGGGATCATTATGTAGCTTGTGTTTCAAAATAATGAACTTCTGGTAGTTAAGGGAGGATGAATCATCTTGAAAGAAAGTAGCAGCAGCACTAACCTGTATTGAATAATTACCTAAAAAGACAGTAAAATTAATAATAATGATGAAGATTCAGAAGTTGTGAATCTAATGCCCCCTCCAAAAAAATCCACAAATACATTTATAGAAGAACTTGTCTAGTAAAAGTGAGATAATAGAAGGAAATACTAAAGTAGCATAAGAATTGAAACAAGTATCTGTCAATAAGTCTGATAACATAGCTTTAATGAGTGTGGTCCCAGTAGAAGTATAAAATTTCAGCAGGTCAATACAATAAAAACAAAAAGCCAGGTGCATATAGTTTTACAGGTTGTAAGGCACTTTACAGGTTATAAAGCACTTCTTAAGACAAATCAGCCCATGTGGTTGCAACTGTGGGCTGAAGCATGGAAACAATTCTGAGAATGGTGCAGGACTGTACAACGTTTCTTTCTGTTGTGCATAAGGTTACTATGGGGCAGAATTGACTCAATTGCACCTAAGAGTAACAGCAAAGGCAATTTGGAGGGAAAAATAATATCTAATATTAAAAATCTTAGAAAAATAAATTGAACTAAACCTATATATCTTTTTCTTTTACAAGTTTTGTAAGACAGTACATAATCTGTTGCCAATTTGAGAATCTTAAGAGTGAAGTGGTGGACTTTAACCTGTTAATCAGTTGCAACTCCACAACCTCATTCGGAGGATCTAAGGAGATAAATAGATCACTGGTGGTGGGACAATTCCACTGCAATATGTTTCTGTAGACAAGACACACGGAGCTACATTAGAGAGTACCCTTTGAGCTTCCCTCCAAATAGATCATCCTGGGAGAGTAAAACCCCAGTGAAATAGAGATGCAACCCAATCCCACAGCACAGGTGGTCTAATGTCACAGTCCACAGACTCTTTCACACTAGCGTCCCAGAGAGAAAACATAGGACTCCTATACTCACAGGTAAATAGTATTGGGAACCAGCAAAATAACACACAAAAAGCAACCCACATCAGCCACCACTGCAAGAAAGCAAGGGAAGCAAATTGCAATGTCTGAGGAGAACCTAAACTTAACAATGTTCATAGTAGGAGCAAACATTGATCTGCCACAGCAAGTAACCTTCAGGATGGTTCTTGGAGTCATAAAGGATATGAAAGAATTAATACAGGAAAAGGGTGAAATAATAGAGATGTTAATATCCACCTATAGAAGGGAAATATAAGAGTAAAGGAATGATGCAAAAGAATAAAAATTAAGGCAAGAGACCTCACAGGCTGAAAGATGCAGAGAACCTTACCAATGACCTAGAGGATTGCCAAGAGGAATTCAACAAAATGGGAAAGTCAATAATAATAATAATAATAATAATAATAATAATAATAATAAAAAGAGTCATAGAAGCCAAAGGAAAACAGAACAAAGAATGCTGCTTTGAGGACTAACAATATTAGAATACATGAGATATCAGAACAGGACACAATAAAGAAATCAACAGCCAAAGCAAGGGAATTCCTTGAGCAAAACTTTCTCAAGCTAATAAACAAGAAGCAGATAATCATCCAGGAAGCAGAAAGAACACCAATTAGAATGAATCCCAAGAAGAATACACCAAGGAATGCAGTAGTCAAATTATCCAACTTTGAGGAAAAGGACAAAATCATAAGAGCAGTTGGAGATGAAATGTAATCCCCTATAAATATACACAGATAAGAATATGCTCAGACTTATATGCAGCAGAAGAGAAGAGAATGGAGTAGTATCTTCTGAAAGTTGAAGTAGAATAATGGTAACACAAGAATCCTCTATCCTGTGAAATCATATATCAAAATAGATGAAGAGGTATGAGTTTTCCCAGCCAATGAAAAATTTAACAAATATGTTTAAAAAGTAAACAAATCCAGCACTAAAAAAGTTTCTCTCCAATTCAATTTAGACAGAAGACCAATATCCACTGAGCACAAACAAGAGACCACTATATAATGTGACCATATCCAGAAATCAACTCACTGAAAACAATGCCCAAGATGACATTGATCTAATGGTAACAGAAGACAAGAATAAATCTCCCACACACATACACAACTGACAAACAGAGAGCTAGGAAAAGAGTTGACACAAAAGTTACAAGATGACAGCAAAGAATGCCACAGATGGATGTAGTAACTCTGAATGTCAATTATCTGAAACACAAAGACCTAGCAGACTGTTTTAGGGAAAAAAAAAACTCCATTAATCTGCTGTAGACATCTCAAGTTGGCAGAATAAACAGGTTGAGGATTAAGGGTAGAAGAATACCAAGCTAATGGAAACTTTTAAAGAGCAGGAGTTGCAATTCTAATCTCCGAGAAAATCCATCTCTAGGTGCAGGTCAAAACTAGAGATAAGTATGGGCACTATATAATACTTAAAATATCAGTTAGCCAAGAGTCAGTGAGCATAAGAAACATATACCCACCCAATGAGGGATCCACCAATTCATTAATCAAGTCCTTCAAAAGATAAAATAAGAAATTACAGGTTCAACAATCATAGTAGGGGACTTCAATATACCACTCTTCATGAAAGACCAATAAGTTAAAAAGAAGTTCAACAAGGAGGCTACAAAAGTAAACTATACAATTAGACAACTCAGCCTAGTAGATAATCCAAAGTTTCTACTCAATTACAAAAATATTCACATTTTTTTAAAGTGAACATGGAACATATTTGAAAGTAGTGCACGTGTTAGAACACAAGTCAAGCTTGAGTAAATTTAAACATATGGAGGTCCTTCAGACTTACTTCTTTGACCACTGTGCCAAAACACTGGAAATCAAAATAAAATTAAAACAAAGGCAAATCCTTGAAGGATGAACATTCTTCTTCAAGAAGAGTTGGTACTGGTCCAAATTAGAGACAAAATTAGGAAGTTTCTAGAAAGTAATGAAAATGAGAATACAGCATACCCAAGTCTAGGAATACAACAAAGGCAGTTATCAGAGGATGTTTACAATTGATATGAAGGAAAGAATACAGATAAGTGATGAATAATAGAGGAGACAAAGGCATGCAACAGAGGGAAATACAAGAGTTAAGTGAAAGGTAACAAAAGCAAAGAGCAAATTCACAGATAGCACCAACAGACTGGAAGAAGCAGAGAATTGTACCGGTGACATGGGTAGATAACCAGGCAGACTAACAAATGGAACAGTCAAACAAAATGATCAAAAAAGCTGAAGAAAAGTTGAGAACAATGGCTGATATTTTGACATTAGAATAATCCTTCAGGCAGCATTCTGGAGATTTCTTTCTGTGGCAGATCAGTGCCTGCTTCTTTTATGCTGTTAGGTTTAAGATTCCTCTGACAATGCATTTTGTTTCTCTTATTTTTCATTGACGCTATTATGGCTGGTTGCCATCTGTGTCTTTTTTTGGAGGAGTTTGGCAACATCTTTCAGAGTCCAAGAGCACTGATCTCTCTCTTTGGGAGGATTGTAGCACTGCTTTTGTGGACTGCCTGTAGTCAACTTTACTGGGGGATTGGGCTACTGCTATATCCCACTAGGTATTCACTGCCTCCCTAGCCAACCAGGATTCTGTTATTTGGAGAGCAAGTTGAATATCCCTCTCAGGGGATACTGGTCAGATGTTTGTGGGCTGTGAGGATGGTGCTTTGCAGGTTTAGCACACAGAAAGCTGTGGCAGGATGATCCATGAGAGTGTGCAGTACCTCACAAGGTGAGTGGGATTGTCCTTAATGGTGTGGAGCACTGTGGATTGTAGGCAGGGAAAGATTCAACAAGGGTGGGATATAGCATTAATGAAACACACAACACTACAGTAGTTCTTGAATACTCCTCCCGCATACCAACTACCATGTCTTCAGTTCTATCTTATAAATCCTGGCAGACTGAAGTACAAACATTGGTGTAGATAAGAGCTCTTGACACATGGACTCTAGGCCAGATAAGCCCCTTGGGAGGCATAGTGGGAGTAGTGAAATGAAGGGAGGAGGAGGTTCAGGAGGATAGAAAGAAAGGAGGAGTCAATCACAACGATGGTTATATAGGGCCCCACCTCCTGAGGAGGAAAAATAACAGGAATATGGCTGAATGGAGACAGTGCATGATATAAAATATGAAAATAATAGTAATATATAACTGATCAATGTTAGGAAATGGATGGTAAAAAGAGGATTTGATATCAAGGGCTCAAGAGAAACATTTTCAAAATGGAAATGGCAACATATGGACAAATGTGCTTGATACAATTGATTTATGGATTGTTATAAGATCTCTCAGAGCCCCCATTAAAGTGAGTAAAGTAAAAAGAAAAGAACGGCAAGTTGCCTAGCTTGAGACACAGTTTGCCCTCCCTAGACAACAGTGCTACAGAGGACAGCACTGAAGATAGAAGTTTAGAGAGTCCTACAAGTCTGACACACCCACAGGTGGGCAAACCAAGAGGGGAGTGCAACAGAACAGCAATGGGAGCAAAGATACCAAGGACCTGAGGAATCTCTATGGTAGACTTCTGACTCAGGGGGTAGCACTTGACACCTCAACTAGATGGGGGATATTCACAAGAGGGACAAACTGAAAGTGTAAAGGCGTAAAGATGTGTGCATGGGGGGCACTAGTGTGCTCCACTCCTGACTGCAGGAAGGCAATCGGGTCCTTGTAGAAGGGGTGATCTTTGGACATGAATACTGAGGACTGAAAGACTGTTAGGTTAATGGGTCCTTGGATATGAATCCCAGATTGGACTGATAGATCATATCTATTAAGATTCTCTTGTATATATACACACAATGGAGTAGTACACAACCCTAAAACACAACAATGAAACATGAGTAATCTTACCTAGTGTAAAGAGTTGGAGGATATTATGGTGAGTGAAGTTAGTCAAGTACAAAAGGAGAAGTACAATATGAGTCCATTGAGATGAGCTTAAACAACAGAGTGGTCAAAGGGAGAAATGTACAAATTGCACAATTCTTGAGATGGGGACCAGATACTAGCAAGAGCCAGACTAAACAAAAACAAATACAAGAAAAAGAAAGAAAGAAAAGAAAAAATGAAAAATATGAAGACAGTAACTGCTTAGACAGACTTCCCCCATCATTCCTTTACAACCCACAGAGGAGTGGGGAAAGAAAAGATATGGCAATGGGGGAACAGGACACTAATCAGTCCAAGGAAGGGTATTGTTAAGGTTTCCACAGGTAAGGGAGAGAGAGTATAGGTCTCATTATGGTGCACCAAATCTTAAGTGTGAAGTTCCTGGTCATAGCAACTCATTCATTAAGAGCACTTCAGGGCTGGCCTTTGCTTGAGACAGTGTTTGCCCTCCCTAGACAACAGTGTTACAGAGGACAGCACTGAAGATAGAAGTTTAGAGAGTCCTACAAGTCTGACACACCCACAGGTGGGCAAACCAAGAGGGGAGTGCAACAGAACAGCAATGGGAGCAAAGATACCAAGGACCTGAGGAATCTCTATGGTAGACTTCTGACTCAAGGGGTAGCACTTGACACCTCAACTAGATGGGGGATATTCACAAGAGGGACAAACTGAAAGTGTAAAGGCGTAAAGATGTGTGCATGGGGGGCACTAGTGTGCTCCACTCTTGACTGCAGGAAGGCAATCGGGTCCTTGTAGAAGGGGTGATCTTTGGACATGAATACTGAGGACTGAAAGACTGTTAGGTTAATGGGTCCTTGGATATGAATCCCAGATTGGACTGATAGATTATATTAAGACTTACTAGCTATTCAACAGAGGGATATTCATCTCCTATGGGTCAAAACAGCAGTTAGAACTATTTGTGTGCTCTCTCTCTCGTCCTTTCTTTTTTCTGGTGTCTATATTAAATAGGCAGTATTAACAATTCCAAGGAGATGCCAAATTGAACAACAGTTTGGGGAGGGTGGCATGGGAGAGAAGAAGGTGGTGTAAGGGGAATAATGAGCCAATAACAACAGGGACCAGGGAATAGCAAGGGATCTAAAATGGGTAGTGTTTCTGGTTGTATTTGATTAATTGAAAGATATCTCCAAGGAATTACTGAGAGATGGTCAATGGGAAAATATGGTAGTTGGGCAGGAGGGAAGGAAAAAGGAAAAGAGGAGAGAATATGAAATCTAAAATGATATATATATATGTATAAATATAGGTAAGTAAATATACACACATGTATATACACACACACATATATATATATCACAAAAGCAGATGGACTTTGAACTTCTATTTAAATCTTTCTTCCATACAAGAACAGTTTGTTTCAGTAATGTGGCAAGGTATCATACTCATTTTCCCCACGTGATTGCTCAAGAATGGATACAGAAGCAAATGTGTTCAAGAAACCTGATGGTGCCCCATTGTCTTAAAGTCTTGAAAGTGGTCATCTAGCAGGAAAGCAACAAATTTCACATAGAAGACACAGACCAGCCTGTGGGAACATGAGGTGTGGAAGGGAATAGGTATCAGAACTTCAAAACAAGCCATCAAATTGACACTCCCTCACAGAAGAACCACAGGGAAAGTAAGCTATATCCAGAGTACAGTAAAGCACTGATGAAACACATGACCCTCCTCTAGTTCCTATTATTTCCTCTTCTAGTATGGTCTTGTTAGACATGCATATGTTCATTTCTATAATTAAGAGCATTCAATACATGCAATTCAATATAGATAAATCCTTCAGAAACGGTAATAGGAGCTCACCTCAGAGGTGAGCTTATCCTTTTGTGCTTGGCTTACTTTGCTTAGCATAATTTCCTCAAGTTCGTCCCATATGGTGATGTGCTTCATATGCTTATCAATGCTCTTTAGGGATGCGTAATACTCTGCTGTGTTCCAAAGTGTTTTAATCCATTCACCAATCATGGACTGCACCACAATGCATATTGGAGCACAGATGTTTGACCGTGGTTTTTTTCTTGTCTCTTCTGGGTATATGCCCAGTAGGGGGAATATAGGATTGTATGGTAGCTCAATTTCCATCTGTTTTAGATATTGTCAAATCGATTTCCATAGTGGCTATACATACCTACTGGGCTGCCAGCAGTGGACAAGAGATTCTATCTCCCCCAAGCCCCTCCAACACTTGTTACTTTCTACTTTTTGAATTAGGATATCATTGAGATGTTAGGTGGTATGTCATAGTTGTTAAAATTTGAATTTCTCTTATGGCTAGAGACCTGGAGCATTTTTTTTCATATGTTTTGGCTATTTGTATGTCTGCTCTTGAGAAATATCTGTTCAGGTCCTTTGGCCACCTCCTCATTGGACAATTGTCTTTTTCTTGTTATAAGGTAGAAAGCAATGTAGATTTAGTAATAAGACCTTTGATAATGTCATTGCTAAAGATGTTTTCACATTCCGTGGTATCTCTCATTACTCTCTTGGCAAATTCTTTAGCTGTCCACAAGTGTTTTATCTTTAGTATATCCCACTTGTCAATTTGTGCCTCCTCTGTGTTTGGGTCCTTCCCTATTTCTGATAGTCAAAGTTCTCAGATTTCTTCCAATTCCTTTGTTGGTAGTCCTAATCACTTGGGATTTTACCTCTAGGTCAGCAACCCACCTTGAATTTATTCTTATGCATGCAGTAAGGTGAAGATCATGTTTCATTTTTTGCAAGTATATAACCATTTTTTCTAGCACCACATATTGAAGAGGGCATCCGCTTCACAATTGATATTTTTGGGGCCCTTATTGAAGATCAGTTGTCTGCACACTGGTGATTTTATTTCTGTGTTATCTATCCTTTTCCCTTGGTCTGAATATCTATCATTATAGTGGTACCACACTTTTTTGACCACTGTGGCTGTATAGTAGCTTCTAAAGAAGCCCTCCAATTCTGTCCTTCATCTTGAGGACTTCCCTGATGATTCTGGGTTTCTTCTCTCTCCATATGAAGTTGGTAATCTGTCTTTCCAATTCTTTGTAGAAATATCATGGTATTTGTATCAGAATAGCAATGAACTTACAGAGTGCTTTGCATAGAACCGACATCTTTACAATATTGCATCTTCCAACTCATGAGCATGGGATGTACTTCCATTTGTTATGGTCACCCTTGGTTTCCTTTAATGGAATTCTTTAGTTTTCCTTGTATAGGTCTTTCTTTATTTTAGTCAGGTATATCCCTAGATATTTTAATTTGGCTATTTAATTTGGCTTGGCTATTGTGAAGGGTATCACCTTTTTCATCCCCTCTTCTGTGCCCTTGTCCGATGTATATAGTAGTTCGATAGTCTTCTGTTTGTTGATCTTGTAACCTTTTACTTTGCCATACTCCTCTATTGCTTCCAGTATTTCTCTTGTGGAACTTTGGGGATTTTCCATATATTAAACCATATCATCTGTGAATAATGATATTTTCACTTTTTCCTTCACCAGAAAATATCTTTGATGTCTTTCCTTTGCTTTATTTTGTTAGCTAGGATTTCTAATATGATGTCAAATAGGAGTGGGGAGAAGGGACTTCCTTGTCTGGCCCTTTTTCAGATGGATTGGTCTCATCTTTTCTCCACTGAGTACTACAATAGTTGTTGGTTTTTCATATAAAGCTTGTATTATTTTGAGGAATTTTCCTTCCATTCCTCTCATCTTGTGGGTCTTAAACAAGAATGGGTGCTGTATGTTCTCAAATGCTTTCTCCACATCTATCACTAGTACCGTGATTCTTATAGTGTTTCATTTCAATGTGGTGAATGATACTAATGGTCTTTGGGATGTTGAACCTTTTCTGCATCCCTGGTATGAATGCCACTTGGTCAGGGTGCATTATTTGTTTTATATACTTTTTATGCTATTGGCCAGTATTTCGTTAAGGATTTTTGCATCGATGTTCATTAGGGAAATTGGTCTGTTGTTACTGATTCTTGTGGGATTCTTTTCTATTTTAGGTATCACAGTTTTACTTGCTTAATAGGAAGAGTTTGCCATCTTTTTCTATGTTCTGGAAGAATTTGTGTTGTATTGGTATCAGTTCTTCCCTGAATGCTTAATAGAATTCTCCTGCAAAACCACCTGGTTCAGGGGATCTTTTTGTTTGGTAATCCCTCAATAACTTTCTCTATTTCTTCTCTTGACATGTGTCTGTTGAGATACATGATGTCTATCAGGGATAGTCTAGAGAGGGAATGTTTTTCCTAGAATTTGTCCTTGTCTTCAAATTTGTTGAATGCATTGGAGTACAGGCCTTTGCAGTATTGTGAAACTATCATTTTGATTTAAATAGAAGCGGTTTTTATGTGCCCTCTTTTATTCCTCATCCTGGCAATTGAAATTTGTTCCTTTCTTTTATTGGTTAGGTTTGGCAGCAATCCTTCAATTTTGTTTACCCTTTTGAAGAACAAACTTTTAGCAGCATTTTCCACAGTGTTCTTATTTTCCCTCTCCTGAGTTTCAGAACTAACTTTTATTATTTCTTTTCTTTTGCTATTAGTCAGATTGTTGTGTTCACTCTGCTCTAGTTGCTGTAAATTTTGTGCCAGCATAGAATAACATTTATAAACAGCATAAATCTCTATTCCTTTTTTATGTGTGAATCTATTGCTCTGAAATTCCCTCAGATGGCTGCCTTTGCTGTGTCCCCAAAATTTTGATAAGTTGTGTTTTCATTCTCATTTACTTCTAGATCTGGGCAAGTACACACTCATTTTGCAATAGAGTGTTATTCATCTTTCAATTGTTTGGTCCTGCTTTCTTCCTCTTCTTTTAGTTGTTTTTGAGTCTTCTGGTGCAGGAGTCAGAGAAAAGTTTTTATGATATTCAAGTGCAAATTTGACATATGCTCCCATATGTTGTCTGTGTTCGCATATGTCAATGTGACTTTTTTTGTATTTGGGTGGAGAGCTCTGTGAATATCTATCAGGCCAAATAGTCTAATAGTAGTGTTTAGATCTTTGACCTCCTTTTTGAGTTTCTTTCCCAAAGATCTTTCTCAGAGTGCAATATATTGAAGTCACTTGCTATAATTGCTGAAACTGTCATTTCTTTTTTATTTTTCATTATTTGGAGTAC
Organism: Nesogale talazaci; assembly: GCA_004026705.1. NCBI lineage: Eukaryota > Metazoa > Chordata > Mammalia > Afrosoricida > Tenrecidae > Nesogale > Nesogale talazaci. Next base: position 5,864 of record PVJH01029904.1, on the reverse strand, counting down.
TTGATTGACATATTCTGCTGATCTATTGTTTGGTAATTGTTTAGAATTCTTAGTTGTTCTTCGTCTACATTTGTTTTGAGCATTATATAGAGTCCCTCATTATCTCTTTTTATGGTTTGCACTTTGAGATCAATTTTACCTGAGATTAGGATCACAACTCTTGCATTTTTTGAATTGCTAGTTGCTTGGTATGTGTTTCTCTAGTCTTTGATTCTTAGCCTTTTTTTTTTTTTTTTGGTAATATTGAGATGGGTTTGCTATAGGCAGAAGATCAAGGGCTTATGTTTACTAAGCCAATCTGCTCTCCGGTGTCTCTTAAGGTGAGTTCATTCTGTTGATATTCAGAGATATACCATCTATCTGTGGATTCTGTGATGTCTTTTTATCACTCCTATGTAGGGAGTTTTCCTACCTCCATTTGTTTTCCATGAGTTTTGCATGTGTGTGTTTGTGGTTCATTATTGCCTTATTTCCCTCATTGAACCAATGTAATTTTGGAGACTGTTTTCCCATTCTTGATTTCTGGGTGAAGTTGTTCTGTTGGCAGTTTCTTATGTGTGCTTAGAGTGTTGTTCTTCTGTCCACACAGGCTTGACAAGGATCTTTTGTAGTGTTGGGTTCCTTTTACAATATTCTTTGAGTTTTTCCTTGTCTTGGAATACTCTCACTTCTCCTTCAACCTTGATAGATAATTTGTCTGTATAGTGTATTCTTGGGTTTGCACTGTTTTCCTGCAATTTTCAGAATATGCTCCTTCACTCTCTCCTCTTCTTCATAGGGTTCACTGATAAGTATGACCATCTTATTATCTGCTTGCCTTTATATGTTACTGCCTGTTTTTCCCTAGCTGATCTCATAATTTTTCCTTTTCCTCAAATTCAGAGATATTAACAAATACATGTCTAGGTGACTTATTCTTGGGATTCAGTCTAACTGGTGTTATTTCTTCCTCCTGGATGGTTGCCTGGTTTTATTCATTAAGCTAGTGAAGTTTTCCTCCAAGAATTCCATCACTATTTTGGATGTTGATTTCCTTGATGTGTATTCCTCCAGTAATACAATTATCCTTCTCATAGTATCAAAACCATAGTCCTGAGATTTTCTTCAGCTTCTCTGATGGATTTTTCAGACTTTGTCATGTTTATTAATTTCTGCTTGAGAGTTCTCTAGGGCACTCATGATGTTCTTTGCCTCCTTCAATTGCTTTGCGAAGTTCATGAGTTTGTTGTTAGTTTTTGTTATCTCACCCCTTGGCTCTTTTATTTTCTTTAGGTGTATGGCCCTTATCTCCTCTATTATTTTGTCCTTTTTCTGTAATGCTTCCCTCATGCCAGTAGGACTATAAGCAGTTTTATGAAGATTTTTTTTTTTTTTTGCTGTGGAAGATCAACTTCTAAATTTTCTATGACTACCGTTAGGTTCAGGTTGTTCTCTGGCATTGGATTTGTTTCTCTTTTTTTGTTGTTGTTGTTGAAACTGTGGAAGCAGCTTGCTGTCTTTTTTTTTTTTGGCTCTTGATTTATTGGAAGTTGGTGCCATTTTTCTGGATGTCGCAGAGTACTGGGCTCTCTCTTTGGGAGATTGGTGTTAGTGTTTCTATAGGCTGTCTATATAGCCAACTGCCTTGCGGAGTTGTGTTTCACCTTTGTCCTCCTGGGATTTCCCTGTTGCCTTAACCTATGCTTTATGCTCTAGCCACCCTCATGAATAGTGGTGGCTGCTTGCAGATGTGTATCTGTTGTCTGATGAAAATTGTTGGCCTGAATTCAGAGGAGTATAATTCACTGATGGGTTGGGGTTTGGGTAATCTGTTCCTGGCTAGCTGCGATTCCCACAGGTAGGGAAGTGCCTGCTACATTTTTTAGCATGCAGAACCACTGCTCAGAGCAGAAGTTGGGATTTTGTAGGGCGAAGGGAGAATGTAGTAGGAAAACTTGGAAGTTTTGTGTCGCTATTCCTCAGTTGCACAAGCTTCTACTTGACTTGTGTTGAATGTCTAGCAGGTACAGAACTTCGCATCAGGCTGGGAACTTCTGTGTGCGTGTGAGAGGGGTAGGGCTGGCTGGCGGGTCTGCCTGGAGCTCCGAGGTAGGCTAGAGCCTCTGCCATATGCCTGGTTGTCCTGTGGCATCAGGGTATGAAACTCTTGTAAGGGTGTGTGTCTGACCAGGTGGGGCAAGAAATTCTCTGGGGGTGAACTGAGCGGCAGGTCTGCGTGGGGTACTGAGGCTGGACCTGGCTGGCATGTGGCTCTGGTCGAGGTGGAGCGGTGTCCTAAATGCTATGAAAGAAGCAACTGGTGGGCCTGAGAGTTCAGGAGTCCTCAGTGCAGATTAATGGGTTGTCTTCAGCTTCTGGATCAGAGAAGTGCTCTGAGCTGTTTCCGGGATGGACCACAGCTTTGATACTCCTACTTGACCCCCAACACTTCCTAATCACTGTTCTCCACAGAGTTCTAGATGTGAGCTAGCACTCTGGTCATCACGTGACCTCTTCCTTGAAAATGTATTGAGTTCTTAATATATATCAATTACTTTATGCTTCCGATGAGGAGAGTTTTACAAAGGGAATTTGTGTATTTGCACAACTGTTGAGTGTCAGAAGTAAGGTACAGATTTCAGAGTTTGTGCTCTCCATGAAAATTTAGAAAAAAAATTTTTGAAAATATAAAAAATAATAAAAATTATAGTAGAAAAACAAACTATAGGCTATAAGCGAGTTAACCTGAAAAAACATGTTCAGAAGTGCTTATGAAATTAATTTTAATAATTCATGCATGCAATGAAAATAAATACACATTGGTAAATTAAATATATAGAAAGTTATGGTATACTCATGGATGAGTAGACTTATCATTGTTAAGGTGTAAATGCTTCTTAAATTGAAGAAAATATTCCAAATAAAATCCAGCAGTATATTTTATGGATTTAGGCAATTTTTGGACAATTTATGTGGAAGAATAAATGTTAGAAATTTATAAATGAATTTTTATACAGAAAAACAAAAGGGGCCATGAAATTTATGAAACCACATACTTAAGTATGATGCAAATTCATAAAAATAAAAAGTGTAGTACAAAAACTATATCAAATAGAGAACATTGAAAGGGATGTTAGTTTTACTGAAATTGATATATTATAAAGCTATTATTAATCTTCATTTGCAAAGAAATATTTGTTTAATAATAATGCTAGGTAGGAAATTTGCATTTTACCTGGTTTAAAATTCTTAGCTTAAAAAGTCAAAAAATTAAGCATACATAAGTAAACCTGGACTCTGTGAATTTACGTGGAGTTGCTCTTCTTGAAAAAGATACCTAAACCAAACTATCATGTTGGAAAAATAAGAATCCATTTAATTGTATAAAAATTAAGAATCCATTTAAAGAAAGGCAAATAAGTGAACTTAACAGATACTTGGAAGACGAACATCAGAAATTTGAGAAACCTTAAAATTTACTTATTGAATATCTAAGGAACTTTGACAAAACTACAGTAACAGTGGCAACAGTAAAACAAAAACACAAAGGAAAATGAAAGAAAAATTATTAATGAATTAATGAAAAATTCTTTGATGGGAAATTCTGACTCGCAATTAAGATCCCGAAATAAAAATTAAAACAAACGTATACTCTTTTAGATAAATCATAAGAAAGGCCAAAATAAGAAACTTTGAAAATAACAGAAGTTGTCTAAGACTTAGAAAACGATTGGAAATGTAAATTTGCAGCAATATTCTAGTGATTAATATAAAAATACTTATATATTATTATAGACTTTGATTCAAAAAAGTCTCACTGGACTACGAATACCAGTGGGTGGATATGTATAAGCAAATAGGTATAGCTGATTTACTTGCCTATTTCCAGACTAAGGCATGCATATTATATGATTAATGCAGAAGACCAAAACAATAGTGGTATATTAAAAGAAGAAGTTTTGAGTCACTGAAAACAAAATGGTAGAATAAAATGTATGATATACTATTCATATAAATTAGAAACTATGGATTTAAAAAATGTATGATATCATAAAACATCCTAGAGTAGAACCTTCAAAGAAGAGGGAAAATTGGAATAATGCAATCTGTGATAAAAGGAAAATATAAATTTTTAAAATGTGGGAAATTTGGGAAGGGAGGGAAGATGGCGGCCTGATAGGAAGCCCACACCCGGAGCTCCTGGAGATCGGTGAGTGGGGGTGACACGGGAAGGGTGGGGCTCTCGAATTGGGTTTTGTGACTCCAGGAACGCTCAGTGCCTCCTCTGAACCAGGAGCAGGCGTAACTCGCATGCCCGCGCTCCCCACGGACGCTGGCACAGACACAGACGCGACGGGTTCTTTGTGCCTGTGGGATCCAGGGCGCCGCTCTGCGACCCTGAGATCTGGGACCCGCAGTTAATCAGCGCCCGCGCGCAATCGCTGACCAGTCCTCCCCACCCCTCGGTGCCCAGTGTGCCCAGAGGACACTCCACGCAGACCCACACCTCTCGCTCCCCACCTCCAGGGACTCCTGTGCCCCAAGCAAAACGGTGGGCCTGCCCCTCCCCCACCCCGGAGGCCCACACCCAGGCGCACCTGAAGGGCGCCACCACTGCCCAGGATAAGATCAAGCCATCCCCTAAACCCAAGCCTGCTCACCTGGACCACACTTTCTAACAGGAGCAGAAGGAACACCCGCACTCCCCACAGTCGCCGGCACTCCTCACGGAGTGCTGCCAGTTCAGGGTGCCTGCCCCAAGACCCACAACAGAGAGGTCAGCTTTACATTGTCTCTTGGGTAAACAGCCAGCTGGTCCTCCCCACCCCAGAGTACTAGAGGATTTTTTCCCACCTATCTGTGGCAAGCGCCCTTAGCCAGGAACAGATCACTCAACTCCCAACCCACCCCCTAAATCCACTCCCCTGCTCAGCCAACACACTCCATCAGATCTGCAAGGCCCAGCTGCAAACAGTTCCTGAGGAAAGCTATAATATAAGACCAGCCTCCTAAAGAGATACCCCAGGGCCAGAAAACACAAAGGAAAATGCCACGTAATATGAATAAATCAAACAAAAAACAGCTAGCAGCCTCCATAGTATCAAGAAAAGAGAAACTGGATCCGATGCAAGAAGATCAGCTGGACCTAACAGTCGTAGAAAATGCAGAGATCGATCAACCACAGAAAGAAATCTTCAAGATGTTACTAACACATATGCAGCTCTTGAGTGATGCATTAAAGAAGAAAGAAGAATTGATACAGGAGATAAAGGCCATGCACCAAAGGGAAATCCAAGAACTAAAGAGTGAGCTAACACAAACTAATAGTAAGCTCTCAGATTTTGGCCAGAGAATGGAGGAGGCAGAAAACAGGACAAGTGACCTAGAGGACTCACAAGTAGAAATTAATAAGTGGGAGAAAAAAATCTAACAACTCTATGGGAGAAGCAGAAGAAAATATTAGATGCCTGGCAGATACTATGAAAAGAAACAACATTAGGATTATCAGTTGGCCAGAGGATGAGGCATCAAGAAAACCAACATCAAAAATAGTGAGGGAATGCTTAGAGGAAAACTTCCCTAGCTTAATGAATGAAAACCATATAACCATACAGGAGGCAGAAAGAACACCAGCTAGACTAAACCCCAAGAAGAAAACACCAAGACATATAGTTGTTAAACTATGCAATTATGAAGAAAAAGAGAAAATTATGAGAGCAGCTAGGGAAAAAAGGGCAATCACATATAAAGGCAAACAGATAAGAATATGCTCGGACCTATCAATGGAAACTATGAAGAAGAGGAGAGAGTGGAGCAGCATATTCCAAAAATTGCAGGAACATGATGCAAACCCAAGAATACTCTATCCAGCCAAATTATCTATC
>PVJH01029903.1:14375-25527 GCA_004026705.1 Nesogale talazaci | reverse complement strand
AGCGCCTTGGGTAGGACTGTCATCTTGACTACATTGAGTCTTCCGATCCACGAGCATGGGATATTTTTCCATTTCTTGAAGTCATTCTTGGTTTCTTCTAATAGTGTTCTGTAATTTTCCTCATATAGATCTTTTGTTCTTTTTGTCAGGTATATCCCTAGATATTTCAATTTATGCTTGGCTATTGTGAAGGGTACCTTTTTTAATCTCCTCTTCTGTGGTCTTATCTGATGTGTACAGCAGACCAATTGACTTCTGATTGTTGATCTTGTATCCTGCCACTCTGCCATACTCCTCTATTGTTTCCAGTAATCCCTTTGTGGAGCTTTTGGGGTTTTCCATATATATAATCATATCATCTGCAAATAATGATAATTTCACCTCTTCCTTCCCCAGTCATATACCTTCTATGTCTTTTCTTTGCCTTATGCTGTTAGCTAAAACCTCCAGTATGATACTGAACAATAGGGGACAATGGGCATCCTTGTCTGGTCCACTTTTTCAGTGGGATTGTGTTTGTCTTTTCTCCATTGACTATCATGTTGGCTGTTGCTTTTTCATATATAGCTTGTATTGTCTTGAGGAATTTTCCTTCTATTCCCATCTTCTTGAGTGTCTTAAACATGAATTGGTGTTGAATATTGTCAAATGCTTTTTCGGCATCTATGGATATGACCATATTATACTTATCTTTTTTCCTGTCAATATGGTGAATGATACTAATTGTCTTTCATATGTTGAACCACCCCAGCATTCCAGGTATGAACCCCACTTGGTCAGGGTGAATTATTTGCTTTATATACTTTTGTATTCTTTTGGCCAGTATTTTATTAAGGATTTTTGCATCAATATTCATTAGGGATATTGGTCTGTAATTCTCAATTCTTGTGGGATCCTTGCCTGGTTTGGGTATCAGTGTTATACTGGCTTCATAGAAGGAGTTTTGGAGTTTGCCATCTTTTTCTATGCTTTGGAAGAGCTTGTGTAGGGTTGGTGTCAATTCTTCCGTGAATGCTTGGTAGAATTCTCCTGTGTAGCCATCTGATCCAAGTGATTTCTTCGTTGGTAGTCCCTTGATAACCTTGTCTATTTCTTCTATTGTTATGGGTCTGTTCAGATTCTTGACGTTCATTGGAGACAATCTAGAAAGAGATTGCTTTTCCAAGAATTGTCCATCTTTTCCGAGTTGTTGAGTTCAATGGAGTAAAGATCTTTGTAGTACTGAGTGACTCTTCTTTTTATTTCATTAGGTTCAGCTGTGATATCCCCTCTATCATCCCTATTCTTGCTATTGCAATGTTCTCTAGCCTTTCTTTGGTTAAGTCCACCAACGGTTTATCAATTTTGTTAATTCTTTTAAAGAACCAACTTTTAGCAGCGTTAATTTTTTCCATTGTTTTCTTATTTTCCCTCTCCTGAATCTCAGCCCTGATTTTTATTATTTCTTTTCTTTTGCTATTAGTGGGATTATCCTGCTGACTCTGCTCTAGTTGTTGTAAATTCTGTGTCAACGTGTCAATTATGAGACGCTGTTCCTTTTTCATGTGTGCCTGTATTGTAATGAAACTTCCTACTAAGACTGCCTTTGCTGTGTCCCATAAGTTTTGGTATGCCGTGCTTTCATTCTCATTAGTTTCTAGAAATTTTTTAATTTCCTCTCTGATCTGGGCCAGCACACATTCCTTTTGTAATAGAGAGTTAGTCATTCTCCAACTATTTTCTCTAGGTCTCCTTACCTTCCTTTTGTTGATTTCCAACCTTATGGCAGAGTGGTCTGAGAGTGAGTTCTGTATGATATCAATATGCTTAAATTTATGTAGATTCTCCTTATGTCCCAGTATGTGTTCTATCTTCGAAAAAATTCCATGTGGGGCTGAGAAGAATGTGAAATGCTTTTCCTTTGGATGAAAGACCCTGTAGATATCTACCAAGTCAAACTGTCCAATTGTAGTATTTGGATCTCTCGCCTCCTTGTTGAATTTCTTTCCCTGTGATCTGTCCTTCTCAGAGAGTGGTGTGTTGAAGACACCCACTATAGTTGTTGAGGCTGTAATTTCTTTTTTCATCATATGAAGTGTCATATTCTGCAGGTCTCTCATTTGGGGAATATATATTTAACATGCTCATTGGATCATTGTCTACCTTTCCCTTAAGCATTATATAGTGTCCTTCTTTGTCTCCTTTATGGTTTGTACATTGAGGTCAATTTTATCTGATATTAGGATTGCTACTCCAGCTTTTTTGGAATTGCTGTTTCCTTGGTATATTTTTCTCCAGCCTTTGATTCTCAATATATTTTTTCTGTGATCTTAAGATGTCTCTCTTGTAGGAAGCAGACTGAGGGGATGTATTTTCTAAGCCAGTCTATTAATATCTGTCTCTGAAGGCCTGAGTTCTATCCATTAATATTTAGGGTTATTACGTCTATCTGTGCACTCTGTGTTGTCATTTTATCGTTCTTGGATTGGATGTTTTTCTATTTCCATATGTTTGTGATTCATTCTTGTCTTTCTTCCATCTCTGAGCCAGAGTTATCTTGGGGGCTGTTATCCCTTTGACTATTTCTAGGTAGATTCACTCTGCGTATGTTAGGTCGTTGCTGTTGTTCTTCTCCCAGTGGGTCGGTGAGAATCTTTTGTAGGGCTGGGTTCCTTTTGGCATAGTCTCTGAGATTTTCCTTGTCTGGAAAGACTCTTACTTCTCCATCAATTTTGATAGATAATTTGGCTGGATAGAGTATTCTTGGGTTCGCATCATGTTCCTGCAATTTTCGGAATATGCTGCTCCATGCTCTCCTGTTCTTCATCGTTTCCATTGATAGGTCCGAGCATATTCTTATCTGTTTGCCTTTATATGTGATTGTCCTTTTTTCCCTAGCTGCTCTCATAATTTTCTCTTTTTCTTCATAATTGGATAGTTTAACAACTATATGTCTTGGTGTTTTCTTCTTGGGGTTTAGTCTAGCTGGTGTTCTTTCCACCTCCTGTATGGTTATATGGCTTCCATTCATTAAGCTAGGGAAGTTTTCCTCGATGCATTCCCTCACTATTTTCGATGTTGGTTTTCTTGATGCCTCATCCTCCGGCAGACTGATAATCCTAATGTTGTTTCTTTTCGTAGTATCAGCCAGGCATCTAATATTTTCTTCTGCTTCTCTCATAGACTTGTTAGATTTTTTTCTCCCACTTATTAATTTCTACTTGTGAGTCCTCTAGGTCACTTGTCCTGTTTTCTGCCTCCTCCATTCTCTGGCTGAAATCTGAGAGCTTACTATTAGTTTTTGTTAGCTCACTCTTTAGTTCTTGGATTTCCCTTTGGTGCATGGCCTTTATCTCCTGTATCAATTTTTCTTTCTTCTTTAATGCGTCGCTCAAGAGCTGCATACGTATTAGTAACATCTTAAAGATTTCTTTCTGTGGTTGATCGATCTCCGCATTTTCTTTGACTGCTGTTAGGTCCAGCTGATCTTCTTGCATCGGATCCAGTTTCTCTTTTCTTGATACTGTGGAAGCTGCTAGCTGTTTTTTGTTTGATTTATTCGTATTAGGTGGCATTTTCCTTGGTGTTTTGTGGCCCTGGGGTCTCTCTTTAGGAGGCTGGTCTTATATTATAGCTTCCCTCAGGAACTGTTTGCAGTTAGGCCTTGCAGATCTGATGGAGTGTGTTGGCTGAGCAGGGGAGTGGGTTTAGGGGGTGGGTTGGGAGTTGGGTGATCTTTTCCTGGCTAGGGGCGCTTGCCACAGATAGATGGGAAAAAATCCTCTAGTCCTGTGGGGTGGGGAGGACCGGCTGGCTGTTTACCCAGGAGACAATGTAAAGCGGACCTGTCTGTCGTGGGGCTTGGGGCGGGCGCCCTCAACTGGCAGTGTCTGTGAGGAGTGCGGGCGACTGTGGGGAGTGCGGGCGTTCCTTTCGCTACTGTTAGAAAGCGTGGCCCAGTTGGGTAGGCTTGGGTTTAGGGGATGGCTTGATCTTATCCTGGGCAGTGGTGGAGCCCTTAAGGTTTGCCTGGGCGGGGGCCTCCGGGGTGGGGGAGGGGCTGGCCCACTGTTGTGCTGGGGACACAGGAGTCCCTGGGGGTGCGGAGCGAGAGGTGTGGGTCTGCGTGGATTGTCCCCTGGGCACCCTGGGCACCTAGGGGTTGGGAGTACTGGTCAGCGATTTGTGCGGGTGCTGATTAACTGCGGGTCCCAGCTCTCAGAGTTGCAGAGCGGCGCCCTGGATCCCGCCAGCACAATGAACAGGCAGTGTCTGTGCTGGCGTCTGTGCTGGCGTATGTGGGGAGCGCAGGCGTGCGGGTCGTGCCTGCTCCTGGTTCAGAGGAGGGCTCTGAGCTTTCCTAGAGTCACAAAACCCAATTTGAGAGCCCTAACCTTCCCCGTGTCACCCCCACTCACCGATCTCCAGGAGCTCCGGGCGTGGGCTTCCTATATGGCCGCCATCTTCCCTCCCTCCCTGCAATAGACTCTTTTGACTTAGACAAGACTACTCCTACCACCTGATACAGGCCTGGAAGGCGACCCTGGTGGATCAGGTTTCTTGTCCCTGCTTTTCCTCCTTTCAGTTGATTGGATAAGGTTCCTGTATCTATGTACCTTCCTTCCTTCCTATCATCCATCTACCTATATTTTATTTATTTGACTTTTCTTTTTATAATCTTCATCAGGTGCCCAGGTGTATGACTGTTATCAGAGTCACTCTTAAGTAGTTGCCAACGCTAAGCAGGCTATAACAAAAGGAAGGACTTTATTATGTCAAAGTGACTCCTGGCTTCCTTCCTATCTATATACTGAGCCAGGACTCCCTTGTTGGGGAAAATTTTATAAGGAAGGGGGGGTGGATTCACTGGACAAGGAAGGGGTGGGGTGGGGGTGAAGGGGCTGGCAAATGGATAGCAAGAAGTTTATGGAAACCTAAGCAGGGGGAAGGTGGGTCTGTTGAAGTTCGCCAGAGGCTTTTCACATTCCACAGTTTTTTTTTGTCTCTGGAGCTGTGCTTTGCCTCCTCCAGATGAGTGCTTCATCCCTGCCTCCTGGACTTTGAGTTAGTGTGAAAAAAGTGAGTTGAGCAATGAAAAGAAATATCAATAAGCCCTGCACTGTTGTAGTATGCATTCTTCTGACTCTAAGACATACGTAGAGAACTTACAAGATATTGTAGAGTTGCTATGAGTCAGAAGTGACTTCAGGACCGTAGGTTTACAGCACATTATTGCTCATGATATAGGCCCTCCAGGATTTCTAAATTCCTCCTTCCCCTACGAAACGTGTCTTTCAAATAGCTGAATATAGTGTATAGATTTTAAGTATTTGCTTTGCTGGGATTTTTATGATAACAGATTAGCATAGTGTTTAAGCTACCTGACTGCTAACTTTAAGACAAATGGCTTGAGCCCATCAGCCTTCCATCAGAGAAAGCTATAGCAGTCTGCTTTTGTGAAGACTAAAACCTTGGAAACTCTCTGGGGCAGTCCTACTGTATCCTACAGGGTCACTTTGAATTGCAATTTGTCTGCAGGTTAGTGGGTTGTATTTGAAGTTTTAGAAATCTTTTAAGATTTTGAAACTGGGAGACCTCATTGTACCACAAATTTATCTTTATTGATCTTGAGGTCTGGTGAGGCTTTTGTTTTACCCATTAGCACCTTTGTAATTCATTTGTTCTTTGTTTAGCAAGAAAAGGGCACAATTACTGCATCCAAGCCAGTTACAGTGAAGGGTAAGCTTAATGAGGCTACAAAAATAACAATAGTTAGCCAGGAATAGAGCGGATGAAGCTTAGACCTGCTGGTGCCTGCTTATGAAATCAAGTTTTATTTTCTTTTGTTTTAAATGGGGGTCGATTTGCAAATCTGGTATTTTCTGGGGCATCAGCAATAGCCTTTCTCCCGTTTTTAAATCCCACTCTGATATGAGTAATCAATATTGTAGTTTTGGTGAAAAAAATGCTTTTTGACAAAAGCTCCAAGATTGATTACCTAGATCAATACGATTTTCAAGAGCAATTTATCAAGATTTTATTTAAGCAGAAACCATGATGCATTTAAACTGTTAATAATACAAACCTTTCCCTCTCCTCTCTTCTCTCTGGATTAGCTATGCTCCCCTTATGTCTAACAGAACAGTGGATTTACAAAGAGGATAATGTCACATAACTTTTCCGAAGTAAAAATAAGATAGCAATTCTTCCTTGCCCTTGTTCTCACAGCTCGAAATTGTTCTTTATTTGCAACCACAACAGAGAGCAAACAAAGCTCTTCATAGTTCTCATGATACCAAAGTTTTGGAATCATATGTTTTCTTTATCTTACAGCTGAGAACTCATTTTGGAGGGTAAAAAAAAGAAGGCAAAAATGCAGTTTGCGTCTGCAATTAAGATCTTCTCTGCAATTTTGAATCAACAACCATTCTAGAAGTCGGTGTAACTGCCTTGGTAATTCAAGGAAAAGCACATTTTTGACCTGATTAACTTTGATAATTGTGAATATGGAAATCCAGCTTAGTGGAGGGTAAAATCTGTCCCTTTATGTCATTGTGTGTTTCTAAACGTCATAACAAGACACAGTGACTACTCATTAATGTAACTCAAAATTTGCTAATGCAGTCAATTTTCCTTAACAACTTTAAAAATTAAATAATTAATCATCTACCCAGAGTACAAATCTTTCTTGGAGGCGTAGAGGTGAAAGTGGTCTTACAGATCATTTTTTTGCATTCTTACTCAAAATATAATGAAAACAGATGCATGGAAAATCAGCAAAATATGAGCACTATAACTGTGCTTGTAGTTATATAAGACATGTTATCAGGAGACACCAGTCCCTGGGAAGAGACATCACACTTGTTCAATGAAAGATTAGAAGACCCTGAATGACATGGATTGCCACAGTGACTGCAACAATGGGCTCCAGAATAACAACAGATGTGAGGATTTGATAGTGTTTTGTTCTGTTGTACACAGGATTGCAATGAGTTGGAACTGACTAGAAGGCACCTAAGGACAACATGAACATCGACTCACTGGCTTCAAGTTGATTTGGGCTCATAGTAGGAACAACATAGAACAGATTCCAAGATTTTGTTTGGGTTTCCAAAGCTATCAATCTTACAATACAGCTTCATCTCTTGTGGAGCAGCTTAGTGGGTTCAAAACGCAGACCTTGCAGCTAAATCCAGAATCCACTGTGCAGCAACACACAAATGCACTAAAACAAACAAATAAACCAAGACATTACTTATACGTAGATTCTGCCTCGTAATGGCCCTAACTGCTCCTTAGGGTTTTCAAGCTGAAACTGACTGCATTTATCTCTCGGCCTCAAGCAGTGAGTTTGAACTATCAGACTTTCAGTTAGCAGTCCAAACCTTAATCCAATTTGCTACCGGCATTGCTAATAGGCCCCTAAACTCAAACCCACTGTCAAGTCAATTTCATCTCATAGACCTCTATAGATGAATTCTGAGGTTGTAAACCTTTATGGGGGACAGCTTCATCATTTGCCCAGGGAAGTTGTTGAGTTTGAATTGCTGACTTTGAGGTTAATAGTCTAAGGCTTGACTGACCTCTCTACTAGCATTCCTTTATAGCCCCTAAGTGGTATAAACACTTTGTGCTCAACTCCTAACCTAAAGTTGTGGTTCAAACTCACCCAGCAGTATTGCAGAAGAAAAGCCTGATGCTATGCTTCAGTTCTATTCTGGTAACACATGTGGTCATCATGACTTGGAATTAGCTTGAAGTCAACTAACAGCAACATAACTGCTATCAGTTAGAAACTCAGAACTTCTAACTCTCATGTACATTGGAGTAAGCATATACATTTTTTTATATCTCTACACCTAACATTTCATGTTTGACATCCAAATTGTTTTGAGATATATATGGTCTTTTTAAGTCTTAATGAAACAAAAGACAAATGATCATTTAACGTCTAGGGCACCGTTTCTCAAAGCAGCTCTTATTTATATTTTTTTATTTTGCGGGCATCACTGCCCCTGGTGGGAGTAGGAGGCCCAGCCTTGCTCCTGGAGAGCTCCTGCTGGATCTTAACTGCCAACCCTGTGGGCAGCAGTCCCGCACACAAACACTATGCCACTGGGGCTCAGCCCCAAAGCAGTTCTTATTTGTCTGCAACCTTTTCTCCATTCATGCAGAAAAGACCCATTTCAGACTCTCCCCACATTATTATTATTTTTATATCTTTCATAAGGAAACATTACCTTTGTATTATTTAGATATTAGTAGATTATTATTCAAAGTGTGCATTACTTGTGATCAATGTTTATTTGAAAATATATTCAAACGAATGCATACTATGCATGGAGTATATTCCTTCACATGATTCATAGCCCTTTCTTGTAAGTGTCTTATCTATTTACGGGTTCACCATTTTGAGATACTCATCCCTACTGCAGTTTGTTCAATAGACTGACAGATTTGTCCACTAAGAGATAATGATAACAGATAGATAGAAATAGCTTATTACTAACACAGAAAACAAATCTTCCCATTCTTTGTCCCACCAGATGACAGCAAAGCAAAAGTGCCCAGGTAGCAAGAGACACAAATGGTAGGGCACTATAATGTTGAAGATAATTTTTAATACTCCAATTTAGGAGTTTTGTAGTCTCAAGCTGTACTCTTCACTGGGATATGGGAAGGAGGTACACTTCATAACACAGTAGAACAAAAATGACAGATGGAAATCTTCCTCATGGGCAGTTTCCCCTCAATAGAAGGAGGCAAGTTTGAAATGATACTATAGCATCTCCTCACAAGACTAGCTCAATCCCCATGTGCAGAAGAAGCACAGGGTGTTCTGCCAAGGATTAGGGTAGCTTGTAGTTGAGCATATATGGATACATGTAGTGATGGGATTCAAATAACAACTGGCTCACTGCCCTAAAGATCATTTTAAGTATTAAAAAGCATATAACAAAAGGTAGTTTATTATTTCTTATAGTTAATAAATAAGAATAATGAGAGAGGTACACAGACTACATTCTAAGAGTTTTAAAATATTAATGAAAAATTAAAAATTAATATCTGACAAAACAATAGAACATTTCCATATTGCTTCTTGATTGACATTCTTACTTGCATTATTCTTCCCGTTTATCAGAGCATCCTCTACTGTGTGATTCACCATTAACCATCCTGTCACACCAATAATAGGTTCTTTTAGAGGTATGCCAATTAGACAAATAATTATCATGTTTGGTGTATTAGAAACAGGCAGCCTCTTCTCTGAACAGATTATGCACACCTTGGAAAAAACTCCTATCTTCTTCTGCTAATCTTGCAGCCAGTGTCCCGACAATATGCTTAGATCTTTGAACCCTTTCACGAACTGCATAATTCACTTATAATATCTCAAGGGAATGTGGGGTTTGATACAAAGATGAAATGAATGACAGCATGTCATTGTCTGTTTGCTTGGATTTTCTCTTTACATTATATAAACATTATAATGATCCTAATGAAATGAATCAAAAAATATTGCAGTATGCAGAGGAAGGTTAAAAAATAGTAAGGAATGCAAATTTGTGATTTCCACATTACTGAAGTTACATCAATTGTGAACATACAGCTACCTACCTTAGAGAGAACCCTTTTTAACAACTGACTCACTGAACACAACAAAACGTTACCAATTGTTTCTGCCGAACAGGTGTAAACCAGCTAAATCCCGTCACTGGATACATGTAAGGTCAACAAAATGTCAGCATAGAGCAATTTCCTTACACACATAACCAACTACACGAAATTACTTTACATGGCCATGAATTTTCTGTTCTAAAGTATGAGTTGACTCGAGGGCAGAGAATTTCATTTGTTTGTCTTGCTTTGTGTACTCTCACTTCAGAGTTTGGGGGCATGCCTCTACTCGTGGCATTATTTTCTACCAACTTTCTTAAATCCCTTGCCCTCAAAATATTTTGGGGTCAAAATCCACTATTCATTTACACTTGCAAAAAGCAGAATTTAGATGAAATAGAGTAGAGAAACTAAGCCGATGTCTAAGTTTTATATGTAAATGGAGCAGTTGGACTATATTTAATGGGGCAAATAATGTGAAAAATTAGTGTTTGACAGCTTTGGTTTGGTGGCATTTAGGTTTTAGCTACTCTTGTCGTTAATAGATAAACTTATTCAGGAAATAATTACCCAGTTTTGCATTCCCCTTATTGTTAAAGGTATAGAACTCTAAGTGCAATTTAATCTCTTTTGGCCCCGTCTTTGGACTCATAATAGTTGTAATAAAAAAGTAAGAAATAAACGTATTTAAATGACAAAAAGTGATATATAATGACTTTCAATAGAACAAAGGAAATTCAGTAAAAAATCTGCCATATATATGTTTGGGGTGACTTTATCATTATTCTTCACTAATTTTAGAACCTTGTCTTGAAGTTCATTTTATGAAGAATAATTAGTATATTCTTAACTGTATTTCCTAGATGACTCCTGCTGGAACCAATTTGATTCTGATTCATAGGGACCCCACATAGGATTTCTGAAACTGTAAATCTTTATGGAAATAACTTCATCCTTCCCCAACAAAGTTTTGAACTTCCAGAT
The DNA here is from genome assembly GCA_004026705.1 of Nesogale talazaci. Classification (NCBI taxonomy): domain Eukaryota; kingdom Metazoa; phylum Chordata; class Mammalia; order Afrosoricida; family Tenrecidae; genus Nesogale; species Nesogale talazaci. Next base: position 14,946 of record PVJH01029903.1, on the reverse strand, counting down.
TGCAGTTATCAGTTCAACACTTACCAGACAGCTTCACCAGGGCCCTTTTCCTAGATGGCTTTTTTTTCAGTTCCTTTTCTCTTATGATTGCAGCTAAGCGTAGAGAAGAAAATACGAAATATGTCTACTAAGAGTTGTTCACCGCACATATACATAAGCATACATCACACAGACAGGGACAGATATGCATACACATAAACACACACATGTACTTGCATTTGCCACTTTATCACAGCCTGAATCTTCTTAGGAGATTAAAAGCAGTTTCTGGAAAATACATTTGTCCGAGATTCATTTCCTTAGATTTAAATTGATTATTTTGTTTTTAGCAGAATAGAAGAAAACTAAACAAACCAAGCAGTAGGTTGTGAGATGAGTTTATAGATGGAGTTTTTCCTCTTCAAGGCTATATCCACTTGGGCTAGAACAGTTCCTGGGACACAGAAGAAGATGAGTAATCATTAATGAGTGAATAAATATTTCATGTACATAAAGAAGAAAAACTACTAGGGCAAGTTTTTTTTTTTTTGTCATCTAGTTATTGAACAGTACCAACTGACCCTCTAAGCAC
>PVJH01029903.1:0-14275 GCA_004026705.1 Nesogale talazaci | reverse complement strand
TTTACAAAAAGAGTACATTCCTGTAAGTATTAAGTTCTCTCAATCTTCAGGATCTTAGTTTATCAGACATTCTTTTAGATTCAATCCTAACCAATTGATTTAGTCCAGGGAAGTTTTGTTGCAGAATTGGTAAAAACTTCAAAGTAGAAAGGCTTCTAGAAATGCCATAGGAAGCCTAGCTAAGAGGTTCCTTAAAGACATACAATTGTTAAGGGGTTTGTCATTTACTAAAGTGCATTGTTCCTTAGTGCTATTGAGTCAGTTTTAACTCATAATATCCCTATATGCACAGATAGTATAAGCACACCTCTTTCCTGATAAAAAATTGCCCATAATGTTTTCATGGCTGTAAGTCTTTGCAGGCGCAGAATGCCCCATCTTTCTCCTGTGAGATCACTTCTGACCCTTTGGTTAGTAGCCGATTGCTTACCCACTGTGCCATCAGGGTTCCTTTACATAAGAGTATGATCACTTAAAATGACCAAGATGCACTCAGATGTTTACAGATCAAAAGTATAACAACACTATTATGTTGAAAACATCTGGATGACTGTCATCCCAACAATGCCACTGACCTTGCAACCAAAACAGTATTTTGAGAAGCACAGAAATCTGGGTACTGTCAAGTTGTAGCCTTGTCAAGTACATGCGTTTTTTCTTTAAGCAGGAACACAAGGCTATTAAAATGTTAAGACAAAAGAATCACATAATATAAAGAAAAGTGATCATTTATAAAAGATGCCTAGATCTTGATGAGATGATATAAAAACTAAACTTACAAAGCACAAGGAACCAATTTTTATTTAAAACTTGCTGGTTAAAATAAGTGAATTATGAATGAATGAATGAATGAATGAATGAATGAATAAAACAAAATGAACAAACAACCAGAAATACAAAAAACAAAAACTAGTACATCCTATGAAATGGTTCTAGTGAATTATGTTTAGAAATGTAGAACATACAGTTATGTAATAAAGATGAATTTAACGTGTTGAAAAGGAGACAATGGCTAGTTTTTTGAAGCAGGATAGCATCACAAAAGTTTTCATGGCCAGCATTAGCTCTCCAGGACCAAGATGGGCTTCCTACTCCCACCAGGGCAGTGATACTACAAAAAAAAAGTTTTCATGGCTTTGGTTTAGTTGGTGAGAAGATAGAAACAGAAAGTAGAATTGATGGCTCCTTGATGAAAGATTTTCTAGATTCTGTGATATAGACATGGCAGAAGGAGTAAGTGCTTTTCTTTCCATAAAGACATCAAATGATAACCAAACACAAAATATGTTAAATGACCTAGTTACGGCCATATTTATTTCTAATTTGTAAGAAGAAAACTACTGTCTATAGTTTGAGTGCTTTTTGGTTCTCCTTAAAATTCGTCATAAAACTCTGACAATTTAAATGAGAGTAAGTGAGCCCTGTTAGTAAGCCACATGCAGAATAGAAACTGACTTTTGTCTTTGCTGGCTATGTTTAAGAGTTTTCTTTTTGTGTGTGATATCATTCACATTCACTGTGATGTGCCTAAGGGCAATTTTACTTTTTTGCAAAATCTTCAGAGTTTATTGTGCTAGTTAAACTTGTATAATGTGTTTTCTAATGTGTTCTGTAAAATTCGTTTTTATTTAAATAAAGAGCCAACATGGTGCAATATTTAAGCGCTCAGCTGTTAACTGAAAGGGCAGCAGTTTAAACCAAGTAGCCATGAAGATTTCAGTCTAGGAAACCCTGTATGACCGGTCTACTCTATTCCTACATTGTATCTTTCCCCTTCTATTTTTTAAACTCTAATTACTGTATTTGTCAGACCAAAAGATGCACTCCCCCAAAAAACAAAACGTGGGGGAAAACTGATGGTGCAGCTGATGATCCAAAAATGTGGTACCCCAGAACATTAGTCTATGATCCCATGTGCCCACTTACTGCCCGCTGCTGTTTGCATGCTGTGGATTTTGCCGTGTGTTTGGGGAAGTCCCATCTTCTGGAGTCTCAATGTCAGTCAGGTCATATGACCAGCACAGCACATGCCTCCTCTCATTTGTTAATGAAATTAATGATGGTTCTTAACACCACTGTTGAGTTTACGCTGTCAAATATTACCACATTCTGCTTTATTTTAATAAATATGTTAGTATACTGGTACTATTTGCTTTAGGATATTTTTTCTTGTTTTCCTATTCTAAAAACTGGGTGTATCTCATGGTCACGTGTGTCCTATGGTCTGAAAAATACGGTATATCCTAAAATCACTGTCATAGAGGCGATTACAACTCTTTTCAGCCCTATAGGATAAATAGAAGTGCTGCTGTGCATTTCTGAGACATGATGGCTCTTTGTGGGAGTAAAAAGTGTCATCATTTTCCTGGGGAGTGTCTGGAGGTTTCAAATTGCTGACCTTGCATTTGGCAGCACAACTTAGAACCCGATATGCCATGTATTAAAATGTGCCAACTTGTGTTTTGCCTACTTTAACCCATTTTAAATATTTTTCATCCTTTTGCCTCTTCATATATCACACTAGATATATGGTCTATTGGTCTATTGTCCAATGTCTTATGTATTTAGCTGTATTAATGATTTTACCTATTATTACAATTTCTTAAATATCAAATATAATTTTCTGAAATTCTGTTTTGTTTTTTAGATGCTTGTCCCATTGTTTATATTTTATGCTTTAATTTTTTTGCTTTAATTTTTTGATGTATTAAGTGGAACTATATATTGTTCTACATCATATAATTTCAATTCCTGAGGATTTTTTGGCCCATTTCAGAAGTTTATTTATGGCTATCATTTATTATTTAGAGATGTCATTGCTGATTTCAGATGGATACTGGATGAAAGCAGAGAATACCAGAAAGAAGCTTAGTTGTGTTCTATTGAATATGCTAAGGCATTTGACGATGGGGACCATAATGAATGATGGATAACTGCGAGAAGAATGGGAATTCCAGAACACTCAATTGTGCTCATGTGGAACTTGTATATGGATCCAGAGGCAATTGTATGAACAGAGCAAGGGAATACTGCATGGTTTAAAATCACGAAAGGTCTGCATCAGGGTTGTGTCCTCTTACCAGACTGCTTAAAACTTGGTAGCAAGTAAATCATCAGAGAAGCTGGCTTATATAAAGAAGAATGGATTGTCATAAGAACTATAAGAACAACCAATGAAATGATCTTTTAATAATAATTTAGAAAAAAGAACAAGAGAATAGCCTTTAGAAAATCCAACAAGAAACAGAAATATGGGTAAAAATGGTCACATTAATAGTATAGAGGTCAAATAGAAGTAAATTTTTAGAAAATGATGATAGAAACTTATACACAAATATGCTTGATAAAACTGATATATGAAATGTTATAAGAGCTATAAGAATCACCAATAAAATGAATTAAATAAAAAAGAATTTGGCATCAGGATTGCTGAAAGGCTTATGCACAAACTGCTTTATGCAGTTGACATTACCTTGATTGCTGAAAGTGAGGAGGGATTGAAGGACTTGTTAAAGATCAAAAATTTCAGCCTTCACTATGAATTGCGATTCGCTGTAATGAAGACCCAAATCCTCACCACTGGACCATCATGATAACCTCAGAAAAAGTTCAAGTTGTGAAGGATTTTGTCTTGCTTGGCTCCACATCAGTGTGTACAGAAGCAGCAGTTAAAAAGATGTGTTCAATTAGTTAAATCTACGGCACAAAATCTTTTCAGAATTTTGAGAAGCCACGACGTAACTTTGAGGACTAAGGTATGCCTGACTCAAGCGATGGCATTTTCCATTGCCTCATATGTATGTAAAAGTTAGACATTGAATACTGAAGACCAAAAAAGGATCAATGCATTTGAATTGCAATGCCAAAGAAGTATAGAGAATATATCATAGACTGTTAAGACAACAAGCAAATCTATCTTGGAGGAAGCATGGCAAGATTGCCATTGTTAGAGGAAAGGATGGCAAGACTTTGTCTTACATATGTAGGGCATATATTCAGGAAAGACCCATCCTTTGAGAAGCACATCATGTTTTCATGTTTAGAAAGTGGAAGGGCATCCAAAAAAGTAAGACCATCAAGGATATGGATTGACACAGGGGCTGAAACAATGGGCTCAAGCATGGGAATTATTGTAAAGGGGGTCCAGGAACATGTAGTGTTTCATGCTGATGCACACAGGTTCTCTATGGGTTAGGATCAACTCAATAGCACCTAAAAACAGCAGCAACAATAACAGCAACAACATATTTGTTGGAAATTGATAGAAGTATAATAGTACAGATGGCTGAAGAAATTTAATTATATTTCAGATCAAAGATATCACCTGATTCTATAGGAAATGTGAGAATTGGAATGGACATTCAGCCATACAGCATGAAGGCAACAAAATTAGATATTTCAATCTCAGTAAATGTTGAGTATTCCTGGGAATAGAGCACAGCAATGGAAGAGAAGTCTCTCTTTTTGTTAATGTCTTTGAGGACAGTTTTCAGAGTGAGATTCATCTATATGTCAGCTTCTAATATTCCAGGTAACTTGAAGAATGACTTCATCATTTATAAAGGGGCATCTGTGCAACTCAGCACAGCATTTTATCCTGGTTCCATATTTTTTGTCCCATAGGGTCACTAAGAGTCAAGATGAACTCGATGGCAGTCAGTGAATGAGAGTTTTATGGAGACATTAGAAATTAGATTTGACTTTTCATTTCCAAATGTATTATTTGGAAAATCACTTGACAACTCTAAAATAAATATGACCGCATGTAATCTAGAAAAATTAATAGCTCTACTAGGCTCCTTTTCAGAGTTTGGGTAATAGACAATTAAATCTTAAAATGGGGTAAAGATTTTAAATCATCTCAAGATCCCTCACATTCAAGATAGCTCAATAGAACAAAACATTGCCTGGTCCATCCACCATCACCGCAATTGCTATCATTGAGTTCGTTGTTGCAGTTATTGTGTCAATCATTGACCGACTTCCTCTTTTTCATTGACCTTCTGCTTTACAAATCATGATGTCATTTTCCAAAAATGTTAGACAAAGTCTCTCCATTCTCACATTAGAGGAACATTCAGGTTGTACTTCTTCCAAGACAGGTTTATTTGTTCTTCTGACCCTCCAGGACACCTTCACTATTCGTCATCAATACTGCAATTCACGTGCATTAATTCTTTGGTATTTTTTATTCATTGTTGATATGAGGTAATTGAGGATACCATGACATGTTTAGGCACACCCTGATCTTCAAATTGACAACCTTGATCTTCAACATTTAAAGAGCTCTTGTGCAGCAGATTTGCCGATTGCAATATTTTTGATGTCTTGATCGCTACTTCATAATTATTATGTATTCAAGCAAATTTCCATGGCAATTTCTCCATTAATCATGATGCTGCTTATGGCCTTGGTGTGAAGATTTTTATTTTCTTTACATTGAATTTCAATCAACACTGAGGCCTTATAAGGGCTGCTCTTCTTGATCTTCATCAGCAAGTGTTTCAAAACACTCGCTTCCAACTAGCAAGGTTGTGTCACTTGCATAGTGCAGGATATTAATAAGCCTTCCTGGTGCCTCATTTTTCTTATATGGTCTTTCTTCTGTGATTTTTTTTCAGAATACAAATTGGTTAAGTATAGTGAGAAGATTCAACCCTGACAAATACTTTTCCTGAATTTAAACTATGTGCTATTTCCTTGTTCTGTTTGTATGGCTGTTTCTCTTGGTCCATGTACAGACCCAATGAAATGATCTGGAATTCCCATTCTCTCAATGTTATTCATAGGTTTGTTATTATTCACAATCATTTGTTTTTGCAGAGCTATTAAAACCCATAAACACTTTTTTCTGGTATATTTTGCTTTCAGTCCATGCTTATCCAGCACCAGCAATTATATCCTTCTATGTATACTCTTCTGAATCTGAATTGAATTTATGGTGGTTCACTCTCAATGTACTTTTGCATTGATGAATGATCCTAAGTAATATTTTACTTATATAAGGTATTAGTGATATATTTTAATAATTTCCACATTTTATTATGTCACCTTTCACTGGGATGAGCACAGACATTGGTCTCCTCCAGTTAATTTACCAGGTAGCCTTCTTCCAAAATTTTTTGGCATAGAAGATTGAGTGTATCCAGTGCTTCACTACTTTGTTGAAACAGTTCAATTAGTATTCTCTCAATTCTTGGAATCTTGTTTTACTCTAATGCTTTCAGGGCAGCTTGGACATCTTCTTTCAGCATCTGTTCTTGATCATATGCTGCCTCTTTAAACTTTTGAACTTCAACCAGTTTTTGTATGTGCAATAATCCTGTGCAATTCTTCACTCTTCTTTTGATGCTGTCTGCATCATTCAATATTTTGACTATAGAATCTTTCAACATTTCAACTTGAGGCTTGAATTTTATTTTTCATTTCAGGTTGAGATAGGCTGAGTATGTTCTTTTTGGCTTTGTAACTTGTAAGTTTTTGCACATTTAATTAAATATTTTCTTTCGTCTTCTTTAGCTGCCCTTTGTAATTTTCTATTCTGCTCTTTTACTTCATCATTTCTTCCCTTTGCTTTAGCTACTGTACAATCAAGGCCAAATTTCAGAATCACTTCTGACCTAATTTCTGGTAATTTTTCATCTTTATTTTCAATCTTTTTGATGATATTTTGTTTTCTTTATCTATGATATTCTTTATGTCATTCCACTATTTATCAGGCCTTTAATTTTTAGTGTACAGTGTGTTCTTGACATGCTCTTGAAAACTAAGTACGGTATACTCAAGGCCATAAACTGAGTCTCTTGGACTTGTTTTCATTTTCTTCAACTTCAACCTAATTTTTCATATGAGCTATTGATCTTTTCTATGAGCTTCTCCATTGTCTCTACCCACAGTGGTAGTCAATTTGATTCCTCTGTACTCTGTCAAGGTCTATCTGTAGAGTTTCCAATTATGTTTTTGAAGGAAAGAAATTGCAATGACAAAAATGTTGGTCTTCTAAAATTCTGTCATGTGATCCCCAGCCTGCTTTCTATTACCAAGGCTATGTTTTACAAGTACTAGCCCTTCATCTGTTTCTAACTTTAAAATCCAGTTACCACTAATTATCAATGTGTCTTGATTTCATATTTGAGTGATTCCAGACTGATTAAGATTGTAAAGTTCTTTAATTTCTTCACAATTAGTTCCAGTGGTTGGTTCATAAATTTGAATAGTAGTTGCATTACTTGAATATCCTTGTAGGCATACTGATATTATCACAGACAGCATTGTACTTCAGGCTGTATTTTGAAATGTTCTCTTGATTGATGAAAGCAACACCATTCTTCTACAATTTGTCATTCCTGTCACTGATGCCAGGTCATTTTAGCTCATTAATGTTTAGGATATTGATCTTTATGAGTTCACTTCATTTTTAAAGACTTGGATTTTTCCTAGATTCACACTAAATGCTTTGCATGTTCCAGGTATTAAAGGAAGTTTGTAGCTACTTTTATTTCTTCTCATTTTGAGTCTTGCCCTATTCACAACTGGAGGTCCAAAAAACTTAATTTCAACCACATAACTGTTGTCCACTCTTCTTGGAAGGAGCAGCTCTTCATAACTGGTATTTTGAGTGTCTTCTAATCCGAGGAGTTTATCTTCTGGAATCATATCTTACGGTATTCCATGGCTATCATAAGATTTTAAGTGAGTAATCTCTCAGAAATGGATAGCTTATTCCTTCTTCATCATATGCTAAACCTGCTCACCTTGAGTAACCCTGTAGGTATTTAAAATACCAGTGGCATAGCTTCTAGCATTGTAGCATCATCAAAGTCACCTTAATACAACAAAGTGGCAAACAGGTGATGGAAGATGATTCAATACGCTTCTAATTTTGCCGAAGCCTAAAGCCATCCTAGTTTCTTTGTCCTCACATTATAAAGCATCAAAAGTTACCATGTTGGTGAAATCTGAGGTATGAAGGTATTTTTTTTTTGAGAAGAAGGAATTTGCAGAAAAAGTCTTTTTTTCATGTTGGTAAATATAAGCACAATTCAGTTCTTTAAAAAATGTCATTTTGTTTAAGCTGAAAGTTTATACCAAGTTTTTACAGCAAATTAGATCTCATTTATTATTTTTATCAATTTTCTGAGACATTGATTACAATTATTGAAATGTTTCAGCATTCTTCTTATTTGCATTCTATTTGTTTTGTTTCAAGTTATACAGTGTCCCCACCCCGTTTGCCTTCAAGACCATAGAATCCTTCAACATTTCAAGTTGAGACTATCTTTTGTTCCTTTCTTTTTAAAAAAGAAATTATTGTGAGTGAGGTGAAGTTTTACAGAGCAGATCACCAGTCTTACATTTAACAATACACATTTTGTTCCAGCTCATCATTTGAAATCCCCTCCAGGTACCATCATTTATTCAGCTTTTTCCTTGTGTTTCCTCTTTCTGTTCCTCCTTCTTGACAACTACTTCCATGGACATTGATTGTGAATCCAAGTAAAATGAAATACTTGAAAACTTTATCTCCTCCATTCATCATAATGTTGCTTATCTACCCAGTTGTATTTCTGTCCTCTTTATGTTGAGGTGTATTCCATTATGAAAACTGTTATCTTTGACTTCATTAGTCAGTACTTCAAGTGCTTTTCACTTTCAGCAAGTGAAATGGATTCATATGCATATCACAGGATAATGAGCTTTCTTCCAATCCTGATGCTGTGTTTCTCTCCATATAGGCCAGTTTCTCAGATTATTTCCTATGCAACCAGATTAAATAGGTGTTGGTATTTTGAAAAATACATACAGTGCTTTAATAATTTACAAAGTTTCCTGTGACAGAATGTAGAAGTTTAGCCCCCTAGAATACAAGGTCTTACAAATTAATGCTGAACCTGAAAGAAAGACCAAGCACAATACATTGTCTTTCAATTATCTCTGGCACTTATCTTAAATTTCATTCAGGATGATTCACACATAAAGGGGGGCATGTTGGCATAGCTCTTAAATCTCACTGATACAATCAGTGAACTCAGGCTGCTGGATCTAATTAATTAAAATAATCCACCTGGCATATCTGGCTTAATACCCAAGAACATCAAGCTCTGATTGTGTTAAATTGCTCAGTTGGTATGTTCCAAATAGTTCTAATGACCTTCCAACTATTGCTCTTTGTGTTTTATCTGTAACATAAGAATCCCTTTGGGAACCTGAACCTCCTGTTAGATTTTATTTAACTTCCTAAGTGTAAATTTAGAATAAATATCGTCGAACAAGTGTGATTTCTCAACAAATTAGTGTAACCTGTATGAATAAGACTAATTCCAGTGTAGTGTCTAAGAATTATCTTATAAACAGTGTCCAGTATTGGAACATGCTCTTTCTTTGACCAAGTGAATTTTTATTGGATACATTTATAATAGGTCAGTGATTTACATTAAACAAATGTTTGTATAACTAGAACATATCATATCTCTACTATAGTGATAGATAATATATGTCTTAATTTTATCTATGATAACATTCTCTCATAATCATCCATAAAATAAAATATTTGCATTTCTTGCCTTATACAATATGACCAGAGAAGGCATACCAAGATATTTTTATTTAAAATTTTCATACCTTTTAAATGGCTTTAAAATGTCCTCAAAATGGTGTAGATTGAAAACATAAAAAAATGTATAGGTCCAAAGATATTTGCTTTGTAAGTTTTACAAATGCTTATGTCTTTAGAATATTCTTATTTGTTATTCACTAATGTTTTCTAAACAACTTAATTTAGGGTCTACAGATATCTCACTAATATAATGACTAACTAATAAAGAGAATCATTTCAAAATCAAAGTGTTTTTTGCTTTCAGATTGGTTGGATAGTGAAATTACTTTAAGCCAGTATCCCCTACAGATTAAAAATCTGTCAGCCTGATCACGGGCTTCCCTCAGTTCTTTCAAACTGTGCTGGCTGCAATAGTTACTCTTTTATTAGATTGAACATGTTTTTTCTTTTTTTGTTACTATGTCTTATAAAGTTGCAACTGTAATTTCTTTAATTATTGATATTAAAACTATAATTTATATATAATATATATAAAATAAAATTAATTATAACAAGTGACTATACAAGAATTTCTTATGAGTACTTCTAAATTGAATTAATCAGTGTTCAATGATAAACTCCATAAAACATATGTTAAAATTCTATAATTTATTGCCTAACTGTATTATTAAATATTATAGATAAGTAAACTATATAAGTGATACTGTGATTAAGTAAATTAAGAAAGCATGTAAGTTTGCTTCAAATTTCATGTTATTTGGTATGTTTTCACACACACTAATTAAAAGTTCACATTATGTACAAAGATTATTTGCCCATTATAATTAGCAACAAAATTTTCACTTTTTTCTATGTTATGTTGTTCAGTGTCATTTAGTTGGTCTCAACCCATTGTGACCCTATGCTCAACACACTCAAACTCCACGTAGTCCCGTGGGCCTGTGCCATCACCACAATTTTCCCTAACCCTAAGCCCATTGTTGCAGTCATGATGTCAACCCAATGCCTTGAGGGTCTACCTTTTTTGGATGTCCCGCCACCTTACCAAGAATGATATTTTTCTCATGGGACTGCTCTCTCCTGACTATATATATACAAAGTATGTTAGATGAAGTCTTTCTATGTTTGTGCCTAAGGATCACTCTTGTCATACTTCTTCCGAAACAGATTAGTTTGTCCTTATGGCAAATCTGGTATGAGGAAGGTAGTTTTCCTGTTTTTTTGTGGTAACTTATGATCAGGCCTGAAAAAGAAATTAAAGATTGGTTTTCAGCCAAAAGCTTAACTTCTCAAATATTTATGTCTATCAGATTTTAAACGGTCATTCATTATGTTTGTTATTTAATGAAATAAAGATGTGACTCAATGCAGAGTGTTCACACAATGTACTTTGCATGCTTGATCAGGACTGTAGGGTAAATGGGGTAGAATATCTGTGATTGTCATGTCAACTCAGCTTATCTGAATAAATGTCAGGGTGAAGCCCAATCTTTCCATCATGTTCCAGTTTGATGGTTCCTCTTTGAGTCTTTTGTATAAGAAGGACTCTGAGCAGAATCAAGCTCTCTCTTGTCCATTCACCTACTGTTGGTCCTCGATTTTGTATCAATCTCTTGTTGTGCAGCTTGGCTATCCCAGGAGCAGTTAGAGAAATGCCAACCTTGGATTGGTTCGACTCACCTTGATTCATTCACCATCTGCACCCACCAGCTTATGGCCCCCCTGCTTCCTGATCCTCAGCTTTCACAGCTATATGCATCAGGAGAAGCTTCCAGTTAACATCTGATCTATGGACCTGAACCAGACTGGATTTATAACAGTGTAAGCTATTTCTTAATATAAGTCTCTTTCTATATACATGCACATACAATAGTTACTGATTTTGCTTCTGTGTTAGTCTGGGTAAACTAGAGAAACACATCCAGAAAAACTCATATGTGTGTGAGAGAGAACTTTTTATCAAAGAGCAATTGTACATTATGAAAATATTCTTTTTCGGGCTGTTCCCTGGTGGTGTAGTGGTTGTGTATAGGACTGCGGCCCACTGGGATGGAGGTTGAATTCCAGCTCACAGGAGCAAAGGCTTGGCCTTCTACTCCCACCACCAGACAGCAGTGATGCCTACAAAAAAAAGATAAAAAAGGTAATATCCTTTTTCAGTATAGTTTTCTTTGTCAAAATGTTTCTGATGTAGTTTTACACTTTAAAAAATAAATAAAACTTATAAATGTATCATAGTTATTCTTTAAAAAGCAAAATATAATGAAAAGAATACACTTGAAATGGTAGGATTTAATGATGCAATTGTGATTTTTATAAAAGAAGGCTGTAAAATAAAAATTAAGATGACTTAATTTTTATTTTGTAAGTCTGTGAAAATTACATTTACAGATATTTAATATTTTCTAGAGAAAATTAAGATTATGGCCCTCAGTATAATTAATTTTCTTTTTGGCATACTATTTATGTTCAAGATAATGACAAACTAAATCAGAAAGCAATTGTTGTTTATTGTATTTAGTTGTAATTTGATGATGTGATCTTTATAAATTGGTCTTCAAGTCTTGTCAATTATGCTAATTATTTTGAGTTTGCACTTTAGTCTCTTAATTTTGTCATAGCTAAGATTGTTTTAGATCTGAATTAATTTAAATTTATAGCATCTTTTATTCTTTTCTGTATCAAGTAAAACATTTGTGGGGGCTTCTCTTGACCCACCCCCCTCTAAAATTGAAAACACCCCAGTCCAGTCCAGATCAAGTCCATAAGTCTGATATTACCCCATATGCCGGTTCTGGTTCATAAATTCCTCTTCAGAGTCATGCAGCCATACATTAATGCTGAATGCAAGAAGGTCATGGGTCAATGAGTGGAAAGTCTTATGGATCCAGTGTTAGTGGAAGCTGGCGTGAGTCTCCAGGTGGCTCCTACAGCTCCAGGGCTCTGGCTCCATCAACTTGGCTTCATGTGGATTGTCAGCAGGAGTGTGTAGCAGAGGTTGTGGCTATTTATCTCAACAGTGCCTCCAAATAAGGTTATCAAGCTGGGACTGATTGACAGACTTATCTCCAACCCTTCACTCTTAATAGTCTCAAATTGACACCAGATTATGTTAGTTCCACAGCTTCTCTAGAGAACTAAACCTAACACTGTTTCACATCAAAATGAGCAGGGGCAAGATCAGTTCTTACTACTCTGGGGAAAAAAAATCTCAGTGAAATATTCTTGACTTTTTTTCTTTAACACTCTTCTTAACAAGGCGTTGTGGACTTTGAGAAAGTCTGCCAAAATAATCCCTTTTCATTCTCAAATATAGGCACTATTATAAGCAGACCTATGTCTTGAATTTATCTGGTCAAGAAGATCACTCTAAAAGCTACTGTCTTATCTGGACATTTTTTGCAGGCATCCTTAAGAGACTTACACAGGCATAGGACAGAGAGAACTTGTCTGCAGCCATCCACTTATCAGAAATATGTTTAGACATGTTTTGCTTGTCACTTGAATGTATTAACTGGAAACCTAGCAGCAATACTTATTTCTTAACATCATATATTAATTTACTCATTCTTCCAAACAACAGTAAGATGTACAGTTCAATAAATTGCCCACATTAAAAAAGTTTAACTTGTCCAAATTAATTTGAACCTAGTACTCTGTCCCAAGTGGTGGTATTTTCAATCATCTTATATAAATGTGGAAGTGGATATTGAATCAGGAAGATAATGGAAGGATTGATGAATTTGAATTGTGGTACTGGAAAAAATATTTACAGTGTCATGTACTGCCAGAAGAGAGGAACAGCCTTAACAAGATGGACTGAATAGTGGATGCAGCAATGGGCCCAACGATCATAACTATTGGGAGGTTGGTATCCATCTAGGCATTTTTGTGATTTGTAGTGTACAGGATTGATATGAGTCAGAGCTGACTTAAGAGCCTCTAACTATAGCAAGAGTTTACTTCTCAAGATTTTTTCTTTCATTATGTTCCCTTTACTCCCACCCTGTAAAGTGTTGATTAAGCATTGAACTGTGAACTCCAAGGTTGGTAATTCAAAACACCAGCTGCTCTACGAGAGAAAGATGAGGCTATCAGTCCAAGTGAAGATTTACACCTTTGGAAAACTACATAGAGTCACTTGGAGTCAGGTGGCAGTGAGTTTTGGGTTACCTCCCCCCCAAAAAAAACCCAGAATTTAAAAAAATGATATGTCTTTAAATTTTTCGATAAGAAAACCTTATTGCTTTCAAAGTACTCACCATAACACTTAATATATTTGTCAAATCTGCAATTCCATTCTTGGTAAATTCTTCAAGCTCATCTGTTTGGATGGCTGAAAACACCTCCCTGGTTTTTCCTTCACCTATTCTAAATTGTCAGTTTGCTGTCCTTTGGTGTCCCTATGCATTTGCAGAAACAAAAAGAAGTCACAGGGAACAGAGTCTGGTGAGTAATGGGCATAGGGCAAGAGAGGCATGCTTTCTTTTTTTTCTTTCCCCAAACTGGTGCACTGATAAGACTGCCTGAACATGTGAATTATCTTGGTGGCAAAAAAAAAAATTCCCCATCTGCCACAAGTCAGGCCTCTTTTGTCCCACACTGTGACACTAACTTGTTAAGACCTATAAATAGAAAGCTTGATGAGCAGTCTGACATGGTGGTCAGAACTCCATATGTACTCCAAGTTGTCATTTTCATCCACTCAGGAAGTTGACA
>PVJH01029902.1:0-25422 GCA_004026705.1 Nesogale talazaci | reverse complement strand
GGGGGGGGGAAATAGGGAGAAAGGGGTAATCAATTGCACGGATCAGCATATAGCCCCCTCCCAGGGGGCTGAATAACAGAAAAGTGGCTGATGGGCGACCAAGGATGATGTAAGATATGAAAAATAATAATAATATATAACTTATCAGGGTTCATGAGGGAGGGAGTGGGAAAAATGAGGAACTGATATCTAGGGCTCAAGTAGAAAGAAGACATTTTGAAAATGATGTTGGCAGCATGTGTACAAATGTGCTCGACACAATGGATGATTGTGTGGATTGTGTAAGATGGAAGAGCTCCCAATAAAAATATTTAATTAAAAAAAACCTTGGGGTAAAATGAAGGTTAAAAAACTGGATAATCAAAGATTTCTAATAAAATTCTTAAAAAATCCTTTTTGAAAAGCCATTATCGGGCTGAGCCTCGGTAGCGTAGTGGTTGAGTGTGGGACTGTGACCCACTGGCTTGGCAATTCAAATCCAGCAGTGGCTCTCAGGAGCCGCGCTGGGTAGCTCCCATGACCACCAGAGGGCAGTGATGCCCCACCCCCCCCAAAAAAAAGCCATGATCAAGTAGAAATTTACATGCATTCCTTCCGCAGTTACATTCCAAACCTCTTAAACTCATTGCCATCAAGTTGATTCTAATTCTTAGTGACCCTGCAGGACAGAGTGGAATTGCCCCTGTGGGTTTTTGAGACTAACTCTTTACAGGAGTGGCAAACTCTATCTTTCTCCCGAGGAGTGGTTGGTGGCTTAAACCCCCGACCTTGCATTTAGCAGATCAACATGTGTGCAAGAGCAGTAAGACTTCATCTTATGTATTTTGTATATGTTGTCAAGAGAAACTAGTCGCTGGCACAGGGCAACATGGTAAAAGAGAGAGGCAGCACAAACATGGAAAGCCCTTGACAAGATGCACTAACACTATGGCTATAACAGTAGGCTCAAACCTAAGAACAATCGTGAGGATGAGACAGGACTGAGCAGTGTTTGGTTGTCATGTGCATAGGGAGGCTGTGACTCAGAACTGACTCAATGGCGCTCAATGAAAACAGCATCTTAGAAACCACAACTGTGTTGTGTGCTGAGCAATAGCTGCATGAAAGTTCCATTTTGTAATATGAGTTTAAAATGGGCAATTATTGTTAGATTGTTATTTATAAAATTGGACAAATGGTGATATTATAAATAAAATACTAGCAAATATGCATTTTCCAAGGGTACATGATTCTTAGAGGATTCAAATTTTAAAAAGCATCTCAAATTTGAAGAAAATGCTCATTTAAAAGCAAAAGTTTGCAGCATGAACATATAAACATTCATCAAATCTATAATTTAAAAATTTACCTGAAATCACATTTGTTCCATGAATAGCTAGTTGCTCATCTATTTAAAATGTTGTATCAAAGTCACCTCTCCTGAACTAACTCGCCGAGGTGGGATGATAGTGATCTTGGATATAAGTCATAGTTGCCAAAGTGATACATTTAATAGTTAGAACTGAGACTCTAGTATAGGTCACTACTGGTAATCATGTCATTTCTTGCACAAGTGTTTCTTAGTAGCCTATGTGCTGTTCCCATAGCTGTCAATTGACAAGTGTAAATGCAAACAAAGCTTGCGATGTAAAAGCATATTCACGAAACATTACCAAGTCAGCCATAAGTGGACAGACTGATGATTGAATGATTATCCGTCCTTAGGTGTTTGTTACAGACTGGTATGTGGAGGAGCTTTCCCAAACCCAGTATGCCTTGTCTCTATACTAGTGGCTTACCAGTCTTGTGGAAAGGCCATCTGACTGTGGATTTGGTTCTAGAACCAAGACATCCAACAAGTCATTCACATATCTTTTAGTGCTTTCAGCTCATCTATAAAAATCCTGGGCTATGAGGCTACTCTAAGGTTAGAGTCAAGAACATGAAATGGTAAAACATTGTACAAGCAAAAGAATATCCCATAATTTCACAGAGGTTGTACTAATAGTATGTGCTGCCTTGTTGACATACTTCCGGTGATTAATAAAAGAGCACGCTCCATTGGACCAGGTGACCAAATATATTTTGGTAACATAAACTCTGCTTTTGACGTCAGTTAAAGACTCACTGTATATTTTGCCTGTGATGTACTCTTGCACCTTGGTTATGGGCATAATTGATTACATAAATTGAAAAATAAGTTCAATCTGAAAGCTCAAATTATTTGTCTTTAGAATAAAATTTTGTTTTTCAGAAGTAAACCAGTTTCTGAAGATCAAACTTCAATCCATTGCTTGTTTGCTTAAATATTAGTTTTGTAAATGCTAGTGCTGCAATATGGAAATCATTGGTTTGTTTCCAGTAGTTCCTAGGGTTTGGATGGAATGAATCCACTGCAAAGTCTAAGGAAAGCTGACTCACTTCCTTTTGGGGATATAAGAAAAAATGTTTTGTTGAGGGTGCCAAAATAATTGGAAAAGTGTAGGCAAGATTTTGTTTTACTCATTTTCTTGACTTAGAAAATATTTTCTTTAAATATACTTTGTTATTATACATGATAATTACCTTTCCCCCAACTTATCAAAAAATGAAATGTTACTTATTTTTTGTTTAAATTTAGATTTATGTATTGGACTGAATGGGGCGGAAAACCTAAGATTGACAGAGCTGCTATGGATGGAAGTGAACGCACTACATTAGTTCCAAATGTGGGCCGAGCAAATGGCCTCACAATTGACTATGCTAAAAGAAGGCTTTACTGGACAGACCTGGATACCAACTTAATAGAATCTTCAAATATGCTCGGTAAGCTGGATGCTTCTTTTTATTGAAATACGTAGTATGTTTTTCTTTTTATGTAGAATTTAGTGACTCTTATTTTCACCGTTCCTTAGACATACTATTAATAGAAATTTCATATGACAACCTCAGATTCTTCTCTTGTTAGGGAATTATATCGTATGTTGTTGATATTGTTCTTATTTATAATGGGCCAGGTACTTGGATTCACATCTCTTTATTATGTAGTGGTTTCATTATGATTTGTTTTTGTTGGTAGGAAATGATAACTCCCCAGTTGATTCATAAAGTAACTTTGTAATAAAAAATGTAATATACCTCTGTCTTTGGATGGAAGGAAGAAGAAAAGTTGAAAAAAATTGAACCTGTAGACTGTAGATTCTGTATGTACAGACTAGATTATTACTAAAATAGATTATTTGCAGAAAATTAAGTGACCTCAGTGATTTAAAAATCAGACAGCAGAAGGATTGATTTCAGAAGACGCGTCTGGTTTTAGAGTTACTTTTAAATGAATTGTTCTCTTTTGCAAAGTCGTTTGCAGATGTAATGTTTTTGCATGTTTTTTTTGTTTGTTTTGCCAATAAGACACTTGAGTTCTCACCATATTTCATCCCTCTTGTTTCTCCCCTGTCTATTGCTTTTCCAAAAATAGGACTCAACCGTGAAGTTATAGCAGATGATTTGCCTCATCCATTTGGCTTAACTCAGTACCAGGATTACATTTACTGGACGGACTGGAGTCGACGCAGCATTGAGCGTGCCAACAAAACTAGTGGCCAAAACCGCACCATCATTCAGGGCCATTTGGATTATGTGATGGACATCCTTGTCTTCCACTCCTCTCGCCAGGCAGGATGGAATGAGTGTGCCTCGAGCAATGGGCACTGCTCCCACCTCTGCCTGGCTGTGCCAGTCGGAGGTTTTGTTTGTGGATGCCCAGCTCACTACTCTTTGAATACTGACAACAGAACTTGCAGTGGTAAGTTGCATGTCCCACAAAGCAAACTAATTAGAAGAAAAAGCTGTGTTTTATACACCAGATAGTTAATTATCTTTTTGGATTAAAAGGTAGTAGTTCAGAATTTTTTTGATTAGTCAAAGGAGAGGGACAAGTAAAGGGAGAGAAATGCACATTAGAGAAAAATCAAGTTGTTTACTCTTGAGGACTAAGCATTTAGTTAATAAAACTTGCATAGTTTCAATGAGGGAGACAGTATCTGTGCATGGTAATCACAGCAAAGGGAATCCCCAAATGATTTCATTGGGCCAAGGAGCCTTACTTAATGTGCATAGAATAAGGCAGAGGTCGAAAATATAAATGTTTAATAGTCTAGGCTGAAAATGCATAAGGGAAAAATTAGCCCAATGTAAAATAGCAGTTACAAGATAGGAGAATTAGAGAGTATATGTTCTGAACATAGTGTCCAGCTGCTGTTTAATTCTACTAATGTTAACAGAACTGTCCAACCCATCATGAATCCAGAATTTTTTTCATTTTGTTTTGCCTTGAAAATGTCTTGATTTTTGAGTACTGACAAATAATTCACATTAAAAATAATAAAAATCACTACTACCATCATCAACAAGAAAAAACACTTGGATATGGGGAAGCCTAATTTCTTCTAAGAATAAACTGAAAAAAATGTAGATTTCTCTACATAGGTAGGTATCATATGTAGATAAAAATACATAGAGGTAGATATTAAATTTTAAAAAAGGTCATGACAAGAAGTGTAGTGTGGTCCAGTAATTGATAAATTTCACAAAGAAATAGAGATGAGCTCAGAAAGAATAGATCATGGCAGAGAAATACAGTGTGGTGCAGCAGGGCAGAAGTCACAGTACAACTTCAAGTCAGTGTAGAATTTTTTTTCAGTGGAAATATAAAATGATTTCTTAAGAGAATTCAAGGTAAGGAATGTTAGCATCTAGCATAATACTTAACACATGTTAGAGTTCACTAAATAGTAGCCGTTTCCAATTCTTATAAATTTTGCCTTTCGGCCTTCCCATGATTATATGTACACAAACCAAACCCACTGCCAACAAGTCAGTTCTAACTCTCAACAGCACTATAGGAAAAGGGGAGAACTGGCCCCCCATTCCCCTCTTCCCCTCCCCACCATAATGGGTTTTTGAGACTGTAACTCTAAAATGTAGGGAAAAAATAGGTCTTTTTCCCAAAGAGCGGCTGGTGGTTTCAAACTGCTTATCTTGCATTTAGCAACGCAACACATAACTTCTACACCACCATGGCTCCCACTGATGCTAATAGACATTAGTCATTTTACCTTCAGAAACAAATTTAGGGAAGAGACAAGATAGATATAACTGCTTTATTTAGCAGTTGATTAAACTCTGACTGGGTTAAAATAGAATGACTATGTAGAGAACTAAAACCTATCTTGAAGTGTGTTTTAAGCCTTGAAACCTATGTCATCCTTTCATCTAACAGAAGAACAGTTGAATGAAGTACAGAAGTATCCATTTGATAGATTAAAGAGAATTCTATGTAGTTTCATCTATTGCCTCACTAGCTTGGTAACTTAGTGCTACTGTAGCATAAATACCACAAGTAAATGTCTTAAAAGATGAATATTAATTTCCTTAAATACTGAAGCCTGAAAGCCCAACCAGATTTCAGCTAGGTTGATTTCACCCTTGCTAATAGCCCTTGGTGTTCTTTGTCTTCTTTGGAATTCTTGACTTCTTCTTTGTTTATGTTTGTGTTTGTTCTTGTCTTTTTTATGACTCTCAAGTGATTCGGTTTAGGATCCACCCTATACTTAGCACCATAACCAAAACCCAATTTTAAGCAGGCTTAGGTCAACACACATATTTTTGCAGACATAATTAATCCTTCGCACTTACTGAAAGTCTCAATCTTTGTAGAGGAGATGGAAGAAAAAAAGTGTTATAAATCCATAGCATGTTTGATAACTAGAGTGCTGTTTAGTTCATTCCAGAGTTTTGAGGGGCTTCTGTTCTAAGCCTGACCTCTTTTTACATTTATATCATATGAGAGCATACTTACTGGTCAAATCTGTGGGAGTTAAAGGACTTGGAGAAGCTATTTCAGTTTCTGTGTTTTCGTTTTGTTCTTTTAAGCTCCTACCACTTTCCTGCTCTTCAGTCAAAAGAGCGCCATCAACCGGATGGTGATTGATGAACAACAGAGCCCCGACATCATCCTTCCTATCCACAGCCTTCGAAATGTTCGGGCCATTGACTATGACCCACTGGATAAGCAACTCTATTGGATTGACTCACGGCAAAACATGATCAGAAAAGCCCAAGAAGATGGTAGCCAGGTAGTTCGAAGCTCTTTTCAAAATCTACTTCTTATAACTGAACTAACCAACTGCCTTATTTCACTTGACTCTCTGCTTAAGTGTGTCTTTGTGTCCCAACTGAAATATTTGACATGGTAACTTTTTTCCTCCTGATGATTTTTGGATAAATAATTGTTCAGTGATAGTATATATAAATAAAAATTATATAAACAAAGCTGATGCTCATATTTTTGCTAGTGGTTTTTTTCACTGTCACCTCTTCCATTAGTAAAGTAATTTTTCATAGTGCCACCGTTTATATAGCATTGGGGGCTGAGCCCCAGTGGCGTAGTGGTTGTGCGCGGGACTGCGGCCCACTGGGATGGGGGTTCAATTCCAGCAGCAGCTCCAGAGGAGCATAGGCTGGGCCTCCTACTCCAACCACCACAGGGCAGTGATTGCCCCCCCCCCCCAAAAAAAAGAACAAAGCATGTTGGAAGCACTGAAACCAAATTACAGTTTTAAATCCCAGATCAATAGAATTCTTTTTTGAAAAATAGGATTTTTATGAATACTTCATCTGAAATGAATATAAAGCACATAGACCAATAACTGTTAAATAGACAGGGCATATACTAAATAACAGTAACAAATAGACAGTAACAAATAATATTACTAAATTATAATTTCAAGGGTTCAGAAAATAAGAAACAAAATCCCAGTAAAATCCCAGCTTAACATGTTACTATTAATTCAGTAAATTACAGAAAACTTTTTGCTAACTATGAAAAGAACCATATTACTAATTTTTTGAAACTTAGTTATTTTATCATTTAAAAATGTTTTTTAATGGGGGGCTTGTACAACTCTTATCACAATCCATACATCCATCCATTATGTCAAACACATTTGTACATTTGTTGCCATCATCATTCTCAAAGCATTTGCTTTTTACTTGAGCCCTTGGTATCAGCCCCTCATTTTCATATTACTAATTTTATCATGCTTAAAATAGCAGTCATAACTCTGCATTCTCTTCTTTTAAGCTTTCTTTCTGTGATCAGCCATGTTGACTGGGATTACTATAAATAATGATTTGTTGTCTTTTATAACAGTGATGTTAAGTAGCATTCTGAACATAAGTTGTAAGGAAATTAGTATGTATGGTATTTTCTTTTTTCCCCTTTTCCTCTCAGAGTATAGAGCAAGAAATTAAAGTATTGAAGTTGTTAAGAATATGTGGGGTAGTGATAGAGGTATATTGTGAATGTATCACACACTATATAAGCCAGGGTTCTGAGACAAATAACAGGATACAGACAGTAGCTGGAAATCATAGTTGCTATTTTATCACCAAGAGCAATATAAGCAAATTAAGGAACTTCATTAGGAATATGTGGCCTCAGATTATTATTCATATAGAATAAATGGACAGTCTCTTTTTCATTTGGCTTTTTAATTACCCCCCACCCCCACCCCAACCCCTTTTTAAATCATTTTGAGCACCAGAGAAAAAGGCAATTAACAGATGTGGGATTTGTATCCTTAACTAATTGCTAATGTGTCTCAAGCAGGGTTTTTTTAATCTTGATGTTTTGACCTGGATAATTCCGCCAATAGGGACCTGTAGTGTACGTGGTAGGGTGTTTTACAGTACCCCTGACCTCTAACCACTAGATCTAAGTTACAGCTCCCCAGAAACTTGACAATAAAAATGTTCCCTAAGGGTTAGAATCTCCTCCAGATGAGAACCGTTGTTTAGAGGTATTACTAGTTTGTGATCTAGCGGTAGTTGTCTGCAGTTCATAGGAGACAGCTGTCACTGCCATCCCATTTGTAATTAAGGCACTATCAGATTCTTAAAGCAACTAAGATGGCCCCAATGTTTTTCACTGTTTCTTAATAACCAAAGGGAATTTTTGATGTGCATGCTAACAAAGAATACATTAGCCATAAAAATGTGCAATGAGATGTGTCTATTGTTCAGTGCTTTATTTACAAATGTGTGACTACTTGGGTATAAGCAGGGGAACTGTCTCAAGGCTATCTGACTTGGAGTCTAATTTGTGTGTGTGTGTGTGTGTGTGTGTGTGTGTGTGTTTTCTTTCAACAGGGCTTTACTGTTGTTGTAAGCTCAGTTCCCAGTCAAAACCTAGAAATACAACCGTATGATCTCAGCATTGATATTTATAGCCGCTATATCTACTGGACATGTGAGGCCACCAATGTCATTAATGTAACAAGATTAGATGGTAGATCAATTGGAGTGGTTTTAAAAGGAGACCAAGACAGACCTCGAGCCATTGTGGTAAACCCAGAGAAAGGGTATGTAACTAATATCTATCTACTCTTACATTTCTCTATATGTTTCCTTGTACTTTTTCTGATCTCGCTGCCAAAAATTTCCTTTCTTGGTCACCATAGCTATAGTTCTAAATTCTACTGAGACATCTAAAATTTTTTTAGTTGCCACTCTCCATGACATTTTCCTTGATCTACCCTACCCCTCCTCTTGAATATCTAGTATTCTGTAGTTCTTTCCAATTTACTTTTATTTAACTATTTTCAATCTTAAATTCCTAATTAAACTTCATGTTCCTATATCTCAAGAACTGTTTATCTTCATTTAATGTGCAGGTTTGCATTTAGTAAATATCCTGTGTCTAGTTATATATGAATGAATTTGAATTCAGGGACAATAACTTCTAAAGTAGAGGGATAAAATCTATAATTAAATATAAGATAAACATTCACATATGACTTATTTTTAAGTACTAAAAAGCTAATTAGAAAAGGTTCAAGTTTCTATGGCCATTGCTCTTTAATATTATTCCTAAAACATAGGTCTATCTGTATGAAATACTTTATTAAAGTTAGCTCCCTAAGAGCTTCTATCTACTATATCTCCTTGTCTCCATTGGTCTTAATTAACAAATATATCCTCATTGAATGTGATTTCTTGCTCTGATAATATACTATTTATGTTCTTTTTCTTCAGCTATATGTATTTTACCAATCTTCAGGAAAGGTCTCCTAAAATTGAGCGAGCTGCTTTGGATGGAACAGAACGAGAAGTCCTCTTTTTCAGCGGCTTAAGTAAACCAATTGCTTTAGCCCTTGATAGCAGATTGGGCAAGCTCTTTTGGGCTGATTCAGATCTCCGGCGAATTGAAAGCAGTGATCTCTCAGGTACCTAAGAAAAGTGTTTCCTCCTTCTGATGTTTTTCTTTGAAAAACATAGAAAGACACATAATAAAGATTCAAGAAAGCTATCCACAAATATAAATAACAACAGAGAAACTCCAGTAAAAGGTGAAAGTCGGGGTGGTGGGAGGGGCAAAGGAGAAATTATTAAAAACCAAAGTATCAAAGAGGAGATTAAGTGACAAGGTTTTAACCGTTTGTGACAGGCAGGGTTCTCTTAGAGAAATAAAAATCAGGACACTAGTAATTCTTTTTATATATTTACATATAGATAAAGGTATATAAGATAAGAAAGAAACAGTTAACTATAAAGCAGTACAGATTGCTCGGTGCAACTCACTTGTGTGAGGCAGCTAGAAGACTGGCAGTCCTTCAAGTCTTGAGGGCCGTTGCTCTGTAGAGCAATCCAGGCTATCTGGTCACAGGCAGCAGACGGCAGAGCAGGTCCCCAACAGTCAGCCAGATGACAGAGTCCGACAGTCCCCAGCTCAAGAGATGTATATCCCAGGAGCATGGTGAAGTAGGGCTTAAAGGAACCTCAACTCACAGCTCCACAGTCCACGATTAAGTGTCC
This sequence comes from Nesogale talazaci, assembly GCA_004026705.1. NCBI lineage: Eukaryota > Metazoa > Chordata > Mammalia > Afrosoricida > Tenrecidae > Nesogale > Nesogale talazaci. The sequence continues at coordinate 15,591 of PVJH01029902.1, read as the reverse complement.
CACGGGCAGTGTTGCTTGGAGGTCGAGGCACAGGATGAACAAGGCAGCTCTCTGGTCTGAAGATCCGGAAGCAAGAGAGAGAGCGGGATTCGCCGAGCCCTTCCTATCTCTGCCCTTCAGTTCATCCCGTGTGTTCATTGGCTGTGCCATCACAACAGACCCACCGATCTTCTGTGGCCATGTTGGCATAACAAACCTACCCCTCACACCATTCATGCCGGGTTTTTCATTTTAATCTACTCTAGCCATCTCTCCAATGCATTGTTTAATCAGGTTATCTCCACCCCTCGATTATGGTTAAAGGCAAATCACAGAAGGTTTATTCCCCTATAGTTCCTGCAAATGTATTTTGGGCTTCCACTGTCATCCATAGCCATGAGAAGCACACCAAAAATCTCCCAATTTATGCTCTGATAAATAACTCTGCTCACCTTCAGATTTGGATTACATCATTTACCATCATTGGATTACAGATGATGGTGTACTTCTTCTGTACTCAGTTGATGTCTCACTTTAGACGGCTGCTTGTTGGAAAACAAGCCTTTAAGACTCCAGATGCTTTTTTATCTGATAGCCCAGAGAGTACATCTGTTTGCGATCTGTCTCTTTATTTCTTTGGAGTATGGTATTGGTGTGATTATGTGGTATTTCTCTTGCCAGTTGTTTTGGGAATTGCCATATTGTTTTCCACAGTGGATATTTACAAGGCCACCATTCATGTATAAGAATTCTAATCTCTCCACACCCTCTTCAGCATTTGTTCTCTTAAAACTGGACCATAGTTATGGGTGTTAGATAGTTTTTCATATGTATCGAGACTTTTCCCTTCTATTTTTTACTGAATGCTTTTGTTAGGAATGAGTGTTGGATATTGTCAAATGCTTTTTCTGCATCAATTGACAGGAGCATTTGATTCTTATCCTTTTTCTTATTTATGTGATGTAATTAATGTAATCATTAATTGTTTTCCAGTGTTGAACCATCATTGTATCACTAGTATGAATCCCACTCGGTCATGGTGTATTATTATTTTAATATGTTGTTAAATTCTGTTGGCCAGGATTTTGTTGAGAATTTTCATCTATGTTCATGAGAGATGGATATAGGTCTGTAATTTTCTGTCTTTTGGGGGATGTTTATTGTTGGGTGGTGGCTTTGCCTGGTTTTGGTATTAGGGTTATGGTGGCTTCATAGAATGAGTTCGGGAGCTTACTGTCTTTCAGTATTCTGAAATAGTTTGTATAGAATTTGTGACAGCTCTTCTCTGAATACTTGGTAAAATTCTTCCATGAAGTTATGTGGTCCTGGGCATTTTGGTGTTGAGAGTTTCTTGTTGACCTTGTCTCTTCATCTATATTAATTTGGGAATAAGGTGCATTTCTAGGTATTTGTTCATTTTAGATTATCAAATTTGTTGTACTGTAGTCTTTCGTAGTGTTGTGTTGTTAGTCTTAATTTGGATCTGTTTGAGTGCTGTTTTGTCTCTAAGTCCAGATATTTGCATCTGTTCTTTCTTTTCCTTAGCTAGTGTTTGTCAATTTTGTTGATCCTTTTGAAATATCAACTTGTTATTTTGTTAATTTTTCTGTTTTCCAGCTCATTTATTTCTGTTCTAATTTTTATGATTTCTTTCCTTCTGTTGTTGGAAGGTTTATGTTCTTGATTCTGTTTTTAATTATTGGAAGTGTTGTGTTAAATTATTATTTTCTCCTTTTTTTTATAGTGTGCATTAATCAATATGTGCATTAATAATCAGTGACCTGACTGCTGATAACAGCTTTTGCTGTGCCCCACAGGTTTTGGTATGTTGTGTTATCATTCTCATTTGTTTCTAGGACCCCCTCGTATTTGAGCTTATACCCAGTCTATTAGAGTAGGGTGTTATTGAGTCTCCATGTGTTGCCTTTATGTTTTTATTCTTTCTATTGTTGACTGCCAGTTTTATGGCACTGTGGTCTGAGAATGTGGTTTGAATGATCTTTGTGTGTTTGAATATTTAGCCTTGCTCTATGGCCTAGTATGTGGTCTCTTTTAGAATATGAACCATGTGCTGTGGAAAAGAATGTGTATTTTCTGTTAATTGGAGAATTCTAAATATCTAGGAGGTAGTTATTTGATTGTGTTGTTCAGCTCTTCAGGTCTTTTGTTGAGTCTCTATCCTGTTGATCTGTCTTTCCTTGAGAGTGGCATATTAAAGACTCCTACTACTACTACTATCAATTTGGTGATTTTTCTTTCATCTCCGAGGATTTGGTTGATGTATTTCAAGAGTCTTTGGTTGGGTACATATACAAGGAGATATGCCACCACCAAAATGTAAAAGGCTCCGCTGGACGAAGCTTTGGTGGTACACATTTTTCCTGCTAGGCAGGCATTGAGAAACTCCCTCTGAGTTAGTGCACCCAGTGGTGTCACCTGAGAAGGTTCTCTCTGGTCACAGTGAATTATTTCTTAAAAGCAGTTTTGCTCAAACCTTGTTAGTGATGGCCAATTAAAGAGAACAGCATGCAGCTGTGAAATTTTGTTTACTGCTTGGGAAAATGCCAAAGAAACTATTGTGATATTAAAACACAGCTTACAATGCATCACTATGGGAAACACTCAAGTATATGAGTGGTTTTCAAAAAAGATGAAATGTTGATTGACAACAAACCTTGTTCTGGACATCCATCAGCTCCCCAAACAGACAAAAATGTAGACAGAATTGGTGTATTTGTGCTTGAAGACCAATGATGGACCATTGAAGAGATGGGGAGGTTATCTGCACTATCTTGGATCAGTGAATTTTAATGGAAGATTTGGGAGTGAGAAGGGTCGCTGTGAAATTTGTGTCTCATTCTGACTCACCAGTAAAGAGCTTCAACTGGAAACGTGCTGTGCTTTGAAAGAGCAGCACTGAAGTGATCCAGACTTTTTTTCTAAGGTCATTACTGATGACAAGACATGGTGCCATTCTTAGACCCTGAAAGCAAACCTGAATCAAGCCATTGGAAGATGCCTTTGTCACCTTACCCAAAAAAAGCTCATCAAGTGAAATAAAAAATCAAGACTCGGTGCTTATTTGTTTATTTTTGAATGAGGAGGATAGTGCACTTGGAGTTTGTTCCGCTAGCTGAGACTGTTAATCAGGCATTCTATTTAGAGGTTCCGAGAAGATTGCATGTGTGATGAAAAAAGGCTTGATTCAGATACACAAGGATTTTCACTGAATATTATTTGTAGTATATCATAGAGAAATATTTTCCAGTTTATCTAGAAGATTTTAGAAAACCGAAAGAATAAGGTAGATCTGGGTGCGCTTACATAGAAGGACAAATGAAAATTAAGTTGCACTACAATGTTTATTAAGATCTAGTTTTATTTAAAATTTAAAATGATACATATATAGGTGTATGGATAGAGACCTGCACAATGGAAAACATTAATGCATTCAGCTGCTAATTGAAAGGTTGGATGTTCAAGTTCATCCAGAGGCGCCTGAGAACAGCCTGGCAACCTACTTCTCAATGCCCCCAATGAAAACCCTGTGGAGCAAAGTTCTAATCTGACACACAGGGCACTGTGAAGCGAAAGTACTTAAAATCACCAGCAGTGGGTGTTTTCTTTGTAATATATATACTATTAAGAGACATACATACCTACATGTATATATTATATGTATACTACGTATGTATTTGGATATACTCCTTGAGAAATAAATAAACATACTTTGTAATGACAGATCAGGAAGGTTAGTTTGCTAATGTTGTTAGTAGAATTCATTTTCAACTCAAAGCAACCACATGTAACATTAATAGAACTGCCACCAAAATTTTCTAGGCTATAATTTTAACGAGAGCCATATCACCAGGTCTGTCTCCTGTGGAGTACCTAGGTGAGTTCAAACGCCCTCACCCTTAACAGTTGGGCCAGAATGCATACTCTGTATTTGAATTTTTCTTTTTGTAATATTTAGAATTTTTTTAAGTCTTCTGTTTTAAATGATCCCAGCCCTTCTCATTTTTCCACTATGCATGTGTAGCTACATGCCTGGGACTATGTTTTCCCCTTGTGTAGCCATCTACATCTCATATATTCTAATTTTTACTGTAGTTATTTATGTTTAATATAATTTTTAGTGCTCTTCAGGAATTACTTTTCATTGTTCTCACTTTTTCTTAGGATATGTTTTTTTGATGTTGTCAAAACAAGATACTCATTGAGAAGATAATTTAGAATATAAAAATCACCAAGAACACTGTCATTATTAACACTTTAATGAATTAGCTTCCATTTTTGTCTATACATCTTTTCATTCTTAGTTTTGGGATGATTTAATCATGCCAATTTGTCATATCTTAGAATTTGGTCCTATTTGGTTTTGTACCTCCCTCCGTTCTTTTAAAACTTTAGAGAGAGACTTGTGAAGTGTACTCACAAGTGTACTTATCCTTAATTCTATTCTTGTTGTAAATAAATCCCAGAGGTAATTTTGTAACTTTCTCATTGCTGTTTGTTTTACTGTGTTATTTGTTTTTAACATGTATGCATGCATACACAAATATTGATTTCACTTATTTAAATAATTTATTTTCACACTGGGTGTATTATTCTTCAGCTCACTTATTTCAGAAATAATGATTTTGAAATAATTCATGTTGCTCAATCACTTCTCATTTATATTCTTTCTATGACCATACTATAATTTTTCGATTCTTCTTTTAGCTAAGCAATTTGCAGGGTTTTTTTTTTCAAACCATCAGAAACAGTAGCTGTGTGTTCATACATATGAACATTTCTTGAGTCTTTCTTTTCGATACTGTTGGCATTTTAAAAGAATAAAACCCAGTTATTTTATTAAATATCTCTAAATTTCAGTTTTCCCATGATTATTTATTTAGGATTATATTTATATATTTATAACTGTCTTCCTCAGATAGTTGAGGAAGAGGTAGATTTTTATATTGTTTTTTTAATCATTTTATTGTGGGCTCATACAACTCTTATCACAGTCCATACATACATTCATTGGATGCCAAGCACATTTGTACATTTGTTGCCATCATCATTCTCAAAAGATTTGCTTTCTACTTAAGCCCTTGGTATTAGCTCTTTTCCCCTCCCATCCCACACCCCCCCTCCCTCATGAACCCTTGATAATTTATAAATTATTATTTTTTGTCATATTGTATATTGTCCAATGTCTCCCTTCACCCACTTTCCTCTTGCCCATACCCCAGGGAGGAGATTATATAGAGATCCTTATAAATGGATCCCCTTTTCTACCTCACCTTCCCTCCAACCTCCTAGTACTGTCACTCTCACCACTGGTCCTGAAGGGATCATCTGTCCTGGATTCCCCATGTTTACAGTTCCTATCTACCAGTGTACGTCCTCTGGTCTAGTCAGATTTTTAAGGTAGAGTTGGGATCATGATAGTCAGGGAGAGGAAGCATTTAAGAAAAGTTGAATGTTTCATTGTTGTTACACTATACCCTAACTGACTTGTCTCCTCCCCGTGACCCTTCTCTAAGGGGATGTCGCATTACCTACAGATGGGCTTTGAGTTCCCAGACTATACTCCCCCTCATTTGTAGTGATATAGTTTTTAGTTCTTTGATGCCTGATACCTGATCCCTTCGACGCCTCATAGTCACACATGCTGGTGTGCTTCTTCCATGTGGGTTTTGTTGCTTCCGCTATAGATAGCCGCTGTTTTCCTTCAAACCTTTAAGACTGCAGATACAATATCTTTTGATATCCAGGCACCATCAGCTTTCTTCACCACATTTGCTTATGCACATATTTGTCTTCAGAGATCATATTGGGAAAGTGAGCATCATGGAATGCCAGTTTAACACAACAAAGTGTTCTTGCATTGAGAAACTACTTGAGTGGAGGCCAATCAATGTCCATCTGCTGCCTTAATACTAACTCTTTAAGTAATTGCATGTAGATCTATTTCCCCATCATCATATATAAATATGATTTGGGTTTTTTTTTTTGTGGGCATCAGTGCCCCATAATGGTAGTAGGAGGCCTAGCCTTGCTCCTGGAGAGCTGCTGCTGGATTTGAACCACCAGCCCTATGGGCTACAATCCTGCACACAACCACTATGCCACTGGGACTCAGCCCAAAAATGATTTTTTAAAAAACTATTTAACTTGAAATGTGAACCCAGATAGAACAATACTTGAAAAATTCTATTTTCAGGTTGTTTCTATATTTCTGTGTACTAGAGTATTGTATATTGACTCTTATTTGCAGTGTTATATAATGTCTAGTTTGTAACCCAATTTCTGGCATCTTCTCTTTTCTGCGTGAGATTTAAGCTAATAGATAGTGTGCTTATATTTTCCTTTGCAGTATGTTTTTATAATCTAATTGGTGTGCAGTAAATTGTTGTTGAATATGTGGCATGGTCCACATGACTCATTTCTATTGAACATCTTTCTTAGGTGCCAATCGGATCGTTTTAGAAGACTCCAATATCTTGCAGCCTGTGGGGCTGACTGTGTTTGAAAATTGGTTATATTGGATTGATAAGCAGCAACAAATGATTGAAAAAATTGACATGACAGGTCGAGAGGGTAGAACCAAAGTCCAGGCTCGAATTGCTCAGCTTAGTGACATTCATGCAGTCAAGGAGCTGAATCTTCAAGAATATAGTAAGTGGATGCACTAAGGACACTGCTAGTTGGGGCTTACATTTATTGTAAGAAATCAAGATGATTTTGTCCTTTTCTATGTTTATCAACAAGGTTTTCATGTACCTTTAGTTTTATCATTTTTATTTTCATATTAAAATCATCCGAGTCTTTTTTTCACATTAGATATGTTCTTAAACAGGTTATATAATGATGAATATAGTCATCATGAATTATCCATAGTCTTAAAGCCAATTAAACCTTAGTGTGTAACCTAGGAGACTATTTAACCAATAAAGGCTTGTTTTTTGCCCTCTTAGATAAGATTTTCAATTCTAAGTTTAGAAAAGTAACCATTTCTTGTTTTATTGAAAATTTCATTAATTTTGACATAGTTTCATATTGATATACTGTATATATTTGAGTATAAGCTGACCTGAATATCAACTGAGTCACCTAATTTTGCCACAAAATCTGCATTAAAAGATGTGCTGAAAAACTCAGCTTACACATGAGTACACATGGTTAGTATGTCATCAGAAATACCTCCAGTAGACCACTGACATCAGAATGCTTATGTTAAGTGGAATAGTCTCAGTACGGTGCTTTGAAGTGGAATTAAAGTATGATTTCTTAGTAAATTCATTAAAAAATGGATGAAAAGACTTTACTGGGTTGTACTCCTTACCCCCTCTTCTTTTTCTCCCAATTTGTAGGACAGCATCCTTGTACTCAAGATAATGGTGGCTGTTCACATATTTGCCTTGTAAAAGGGGATGGTACTACAAGATGCTCATGTCCCATGCACCTGGTTCTGCTTCAAGATGAGCTATCATGTGGAGGTAAACATGCGATGATTTTCTTCTGCAAATCTAACTGCCAATTCATGTATTCTGTATTTCACTCGAGCTTTCTGTGATTTGGCAGTGTAGTTGTGTTCTACCATAACTTGACCTGTATTTTACTCATTTTAACTGACCAGAGTTTTGAGTTCTAAAAGTGCTAGTGTAATCTAATCCGAGGACTGTAAAGAACATCTCCTCAGTGGGTGAAACTCAGACTATGAATGAGTATTCTAAAGAAACAAACAAGCAACATTGCCATCTACTCAGTTCTGACTCTTGGCACCCTGTTGAACAGCATCGAACTGCCCCTGTGGTTTCTGTGACTGTAAGTCTTTATGGGAATAAAGAGCCTCATGTTTTTCCTGAGGAGTAGCTGGCGGTCCAAACTGCTGACCTTGTGGCTACCAGCCCTACCTATTAATCATTCCACAACTAGGGCTCCCTGAGTGACTATATTGCCTGATAATTAAGTGAATTTCCACTCTATTTCCAAGAAGGTAAGATTAATTCATTGTATTTCATAAGATCTCCATTCACTAAAAGCATAACCCTATCTGCTTATGTATCATTGTTTGGGAGTTTATCCAGTGAAAAACAGTGCTTTCTCTCTCTCTCTCTCTCTCTCTCTCTCTCTCTCTTTTTTTTCCTTTGGGGGGGCGGCATCACTGCCCTCTGGTGGGTGTGGTTGCTGGATTTGAACCGCCCAGCCTGTGGGCCACAGTCCTGCACTCAACCACTTATGCCCTGGGGCTTACCCCGTGCTTTCTCTTTTAATGCCAATAATAACCCATATCAATTTTGGCATCCAAGAAGATCAGATGGATTGACGTTTTGGCCACCTTTTCAAATTTAATGACTGTTGTTTCGAATTATCTTCATTAAAAAAGAAATAAGCAAAAATTTTCCCTCTCCCTAAGCAGGCAGTTAATTATCGGTAAACATGTCAAATCTTAAGATGGAAGAGAAATGATCCTAAAAATGTCACAAATATATGTCTAGGCTATGTGCCCTGCCCCTCCGCTCTGTAGATGTAGGCATTTACTGAGACAGGTACGTGCCTTGGTCCTCTGTTCTTTCTCTCACCTGATTTTTTTCTATTCTTTTCTCACTATGTCAACTGTTGTCTTCATGCTGACGCCTAATATATTTTGATACTCACTCCTGTGTTTTTTTTTTCAGCTTTTAGTCATGAATATATGTGATATGTAATTTTCAATTGCAAAAATAATACATGATCATGATTTTAAAAAGTAAAATATTAAGTAAATAAAGTATAGAGGGAGAGAGAAGGATCAGAATTGAATGCAAGCATTTTCTTTACCCACGCCCCCCCCCCCCCACTCCTTTTCTCCTTCCTTGAGGGAGAGGTGTGTTATTTGTGGTTCATCCATAAATGAGGTCATGTTTTATGTGTTGTTTGCAACCATTCCCCCCACTCAAGAACATAAATCAATTCATATCTCCCTCCAAATTTCCCTTGATTTTACATTATCTGTCCCTCAGGTCTGAAACCAGAAAGTCATGTTGATCAGTATCCTTTCTTTTTTCATTGTTATTACCAACTTGGTAGCCAACTTTGTGGTTAATTTCTGGCCTCAGTAAATCTGGATTTTTTTCGTTATTATACTCATCTTATGAATCACTGATAAATTAATTTTTCTTAAGGGTCATTTTTATTGTATATTTTATTCAAGGCCATCAGCAATTCTTTGTCATTTGTTAAATTTGAATGCTTCTCACCCTATACCTATCTGGGGCCAGGGGTGGGGGTGGGGGTGGGTGGAGCAGGCAATTGAGATGTCTCTAAATAATGCTGATATTATGCAGGTTTACTCTGCTCTCTGAATGGATTTATTTTTCACTTACACAACACCTCATTGGGGACTCTTACAGCAATGCATGCATCAATTCTATCAAGTACAATTGTATCGAGCACATAAGCAGCCCATCATTTTAAAAAACATATTTCTTTCTACTTTTTTTTAAATCATTTTACTGGGTACTCGTACAACTTTTATCACAGTCCATATATCCATGCACATTTGTACATTTGTTGCCCTTATCATTCTCAAAATATTTGTTTTTGACTTGAGCCCCTGGTATCAGCTCCTCAGTTTTTCCCTCCCTCCCTACGCCTTGATAACTTACAAATTATTATTTTCCCCATGTCTTACACTGATGTCTCCCTTCACCCACTTCTCTGTTGACCATTCCCCAGGGAGGGGGTTATATGTAGATCCTTGTAATTGGTTTCCTCATCTGCCCTGGATTCCCTTTATTTCCAGTTCCTATCTGTACATCCTCCAGTCTTGACGAATTTGTAATGGTAGAATTGGGATCATGATAATGGGGAGTAAGGAAACATGTAAGAACTAGAGGAAAGTTGTATGTTTCATCATTGCTACACTGCACTCTGACTGACTCGTCTCCTCCCTGCAACCCTTCTGTCAGGGGATGGCCAGTTGCCTACAGATGGGCTTTGGGTCCCCACTCCGCACTCCCCCTCATTCACAATTAAATGATTTTTAGGTCTTTGATGACTGATACCTGATCCCTTCTATGCCTCGTGATCACACAGGCTGGTGTGCTTCTTCCATGTGGGCTTTGTTGCTTCTCAGCTAGATGAGCACTTGTTTACCTTTAAGCCTTTAAAACCCCAGACACTATATCTTTTGATAGCCGGGCATCATCAGCTTTCTTCACATTTGCTTATGCACCGCACTTGCTTGTCTTCAGCAATCGTGTCAGGAGGAAGATGAACATCATGAGCACCGGTTTAATAGAACAAAGTGTTCTTGCATTGAGAGAGTACTTGAGTGGAGAACCAATGTCTCCACTTAATACTAATACTAAACCTATAAACATATGCACATAGATTTATTTCCCCATCATATAAAATATATTTGCATATGTACATGCCTATATTTAGACCTCTATAAATGCCCTTTGCCTCCTAGTTCTTTCCTCTATTTCTTTTACTTCCCTCTTGTCCTGCTATCATGCTCGGTCTTCATTTGGGTTTCAGTAATTCCTCTCAGTTATGTTGCCCTTGATCAAGCCCTACCAGACCTCTTGTACTCTCCTTGCCACTGATTTTGGATCTGAAAGTATTCTTATGAAAGCTTTCGTAGGCAAAAATGCCATAAAGGAAATAAACTATCCTCATTTATATATATAGGAACTTTTTTTCTGAGTGTTCTCAGACCCAAGAAGCGACCCACCAAATGGTCATACCAAAAAATAATACAAGTATAATGTGGTGCTCATGTTCAGTTCAAAGCCATGTCAGCTTGATGACCAGGTGCTGAGTGTAGGTGCCAGGGTAAGGGCCTGGCGATGGTCTTACTGCTTAGGTTGTGCGTTGCTCCTTAATGGGGTGTGACAAAACATGCTCAATGCTAGTTTCTCTTCGCAAAAGTGAAAATGCTCCTTGGGTTTCTTTGAGTTAGTGAAAACCGGGTACTAAGTACTAACAGGTTTTTCATAAAGCGGTATACACTTTTGGAAACGCCAGGGATATCTGTAGCAAAATTGATTTAATCAGTCACAGTTACATAACAGATTAATTGATTGCTGTCATTAAAGTACTACAGCAGTGTCAAATGCCAAAATAATGTTTATGTTCTTCAGGAATCTTGGGGTTAATTTCATGTTAATTCAACTGAAGGAATTAGTGATATCGTGCTCCTCTCTATAGTGGTAGAAACTTTTGAACAATCTCTAATGATAAGTAAACTGTTAAGTAAAATAACTGAACTGACATAATTACTAAGTTCAGAAAGTTGATGTAAGTGTAGAGCTTATGTATTGGCTTAAGAAAAGGGTTATTAAAATGGTATTTTCGGGCTGAGCCCCGGTGGCGTAGTGGTTGTGTGCAGGACTGCGGCCCATTGGGATGGAGATTCAATTCCAGCAGTGGGGTGGGCCTCCTACTCCCACCGCCGGAGAGCAGTGATTGCGCGCCCCCCCCCCCCAAAATGGTATTTTCTACTATAATGACCACAATATGGAACAGGTATTTCTGTGAACTAAGAATAGGGAACATATACTACAGATAAAAATTATTGATAAATAGAATTGCAAGTAAATTTCATTCTTACCCTTTTAAAAAGAATAATTAGGGCTGAGCCCTGGTGGCATAGTGGTTGTATGTGGGACTGCGGCCCACTAGGTTGGCTGTTCAAATCCAGCAGCAGCTCTCCAGGGGCAAGACTGGGCCTCCTGCTCCCACCAGAGGGCAGTGATGCCCTTGTAAATAAATAAATAGAAAAAATAGCACATATATTGAGCTTGAACAGTGCTCATGTGCTTTGCTAGGGCCATAGAGGATTTGAAAATGTTTAAAGTAAGTTAGTTTTGTTGGGAAGATCAGCTGTAGGCACTATGAAATTAAAGCACTGTACTTGAAATGTCATAAATAACAAGGGTTTCTATATCAAGATATTGTTACTTTGGTAGGCAGATTAAGGTAACTTATTAAAACAGACAGATTTCCCTTTTTGTATGGATAGCATAAAACTGAATGAAGGTTATCACTGCTCATTTAGGAAATGTTCATAAAAGGAGCAGTGGTTGTTTTAGTGGTTGCTTTTTGATTGTATGTTTAACTAAGTCTTTAAATGTAGGTATTAAATGGATCAGCATTGAGTTTTGACACATATATATACATGCCAAAACCCAATTCATAATGCAGAATCTTGCCATCACCATGACCATTGGTTTCTCCTGGCCCAGAAGTAGCCATTCTTCTGACTTTTGCTTGTAATAACTTCATTACTTAGTGCTGCTATAGTAGATACACCACAATATAGTTGGTTTTATAAAACAAAAACTTCTCACAATTTAAACTCAAAACCAAACCCACTGCCATTCAGTTGATTCCCACTCAAATGACCCTTGTAGGGTTTCCAGGCTGTGAATCTTTATAGGAGCAGCCACCTGAGGATGGGCTGTTGAGTTTGAATGGTCAGACTTGCAGTTAGCAGTAGAGCGTTTATCTAGTACAGCGGTTCTCAACCTGTGGGTTGCGATCCCTTTGGGGATCGAACGACCCTTTCACAGGGGTCTCCCAAGTCATAATAGTAGCAAATTTATAGTTATGAAGTAGCAATGAAAACACTTTTATGGTTCAGGGGTCACCACAACTTGAGGAAGAACTGTTTAAAAGGGTCGCGTCATTTAGAAGGTTGAGAGCCACTGTTTTAGTAGCACCACCAGGGTTCTGTTTCTCCCTGTTTGGGAGACTGGAAGTCCGCATTCAGCGTGCTGCCTCCAGGGGAAGTTTTTTTTCTACTCTGGGGGGACATTCTTCCACCTTCAGCTTTTGATTACTGTTCCTTGTGATCTTTCTGTAGTTTGGCATCATCTTCCCCCTTTTTGCGCTGATCGTTTCGTTAATCTCAAGATATGCTCTGTCTCATTAACATAGCCAAGAACCCGTTCTCAAATGGGGTTTTAAACTACTGGTGTCTATAGGTTAGGATGACAACACATATGTGGGAGGGATGTAATTCAGTCAACATTCCCATGGATTAGCTTTGCTTGGTTTTGAACCTCATATAAATAGAACCTTCGTGTATATAGTCGTTTTGAATCTGGATTTTTTTTTTTTTACTTAGTACAATATATGTTGAGATTCAGCTCTGTAAATGTGAAAAAATAAGTTTTTGTTTATTGAAGTCAAATAGTGGCATTTTTACTACAGTAGTACTAGATAACTATGTTTAACGAACAAAAAATCGGCATCACTGCTATTTGGCCTAATTCCAATTCATAACAACCTAATAGGACAGGTTTCTGAGACTGTGACTCGTTGCAGTGTTAGAAAGGCTCCTCACTCCCAAGGAATGGGTGGGGACTTTGCACTGCCTGGTTACAGGCTTAGTGCATCACTGCTTTATCACCCGCACTCCGTGATCTCATTGACATTTGCAAGGTGCAGCTCGCCTCCTCATAACCTGTGCAGTCCTCTTTAGTTATTGCTGTCCTGTTCTGCGTTGTGGCATTTCCCCTTGACGTTAGCTTGGGGTACAATTCAGAGCCATGTAGCGGTTTGTTTTATCTTCCTTAATCCCATCCCCAACCGAGTTAGCAGCTGTGTAAGTTCAGGGATCATGTCTTATCTGTTTTTTATTCCCCACACAGTTGGTTGTAGTGTTCAATGCAAATAGGCTCTCTGTAAAGAACTCCTCTTATATGTGTACTGTTCCTATCTTCTTTTTGTAAAATGTGTGCTTGTATTCTGTTTTAAATATAGTAGGCATTGTGATCTATAGAGCATAATAAAATTAGAATATTCTCTGAGGAATTTACTAATGTAATGTTTTCACGGTAGTCGATATGCATGCAGTTTCTTACTGTGAGCGATGTGCTAGGTGTGAGGAGTTCTGTCTGTTCATCTCTATGTCCTCCATGCTCATTCTTAGCCTCTTTTCACCTCAGTTTCTCCAGCTGTAAAACAAGGCAAATGAACTCAAACTTTTTAGAAGTCCCCGGATATTTCTACGTTAAGAAAAAATTTTTTCAGGATCACGTTTTTGTGTGTGTGTGTGTGTGTGTGTGTGTGTGTGTGTGTGTGAAGCTTAAAAAAGCTTACATTTGCTGATATTTACTTTATTTGAATTTGAAATCAACAACTTTAAAATGCATATGCCAGACAAACCGTTAAATAGACCTATTAATGTTCTTATAAATGAAATAAATTGAGGAAAAGAATTACGCTTTTTAAAACAAGCAGTTGGGGTAGGATAATGGCACACTGCTTTTTAATTTTCACAAGCTTAGATTGGGCTGGTTTCTAATACTTGCTTGTGTACTTAGTCTGTTGTAATCAATAGTTTGGGTTGAAATATATGAAGAAAATTTGACCTCACACAGATAGGGAGTTTGAAAACAAGAGACTATAATAATAGCCTTTTCAAATAATTATAGATACTCATCTTTAATACCACAGCAGATCTCGACAAGTGGTAATTTCCTAAAAGTTTAGTTACAGTGTGGAATTTGAAATCATATCAATTAATTTCCATTCCTCTCGCATGAAAATCCATTAGACTACTTTAAGTTCCGAGTGAGCTTATGCTTTTGTGTGCATACATGATATTGTGACCTCCTTGCCTTGGTCATTTAAAATACAGTGAAATCTGTGATAACCTGAGCTTGATGGGACTGCCTTGTTCTGGGTTTTGTGAAGCTTTCCACAGGGTGCACTTTTCTGTCCCTCTCTGTTTAGTGGATAGTAGTTATACTCTCCGTCTCAGGAAGGTTTCTGCCTTAAAGAGACTCCAGCTTTTGCAGGTTTAGACATTCCCCCGATCTTCATATGTTGACTCGTTTCACTATTCACTCGTATATAAAATGCACTTGCCTGTATTACCCCAGTCCCATCAGAAAAATCTTTTAAGGACTAAGAATTTGTTAAGGTCATAATGGTATGAAAAGGTTTTTCTAGTTTCCAATTTCTGTTTCAAAGCTCAAATGTTATCTTCTGCAAATACTTAAACTGTCCCTTGTTTTTCTTGAAGTAACAAACTTACTTGGTTCGTTTTTAAGAAAATGACTGCCAAACACCAAGGTACATATAATTACAGTTTGACTGTGGGGGGAATGCAACTGCTTGAGCAGGCAACGAAAACGAATGCTTTATCTTGCAAAACCGTGATGAAAAGGCATGCCTAGTTTTATTGCACTTCACTCTTAAGCTTCCCAGATTCCATTTTTACAAGTTGAAGTTTTGTGGCAACCAGGAGTCGAACAAGCCTAATGGTGCTATTTTTCCAACAGCATGGGATCACCTCACATCTCTATGTCCCCTTTTTGTTTCAGAATTCTCACATTATTTCAAACTTTTTTATAATGCTATTGCACACTTAATAGACGACAATATAGTACAAACATAACTTTCATATGCCCTAAGAAGCCATAGCATATGCAACACTATTTGCTCTTATTTGCAGTTGTCTGAAACTGAACCTACAATATCTCTAAGGTATGCTGTCGTTATTATGCATAATAACACTCTTGCTTGAAACTAGTTTTTTGTTTTTATACTACGTGACTGTGAAGAATACAAAGACAATTGCAAAGTGCATTTTGGTGGCACTGCCTTGAATTTTATAAA
>PVJH01029901.1:0-25430 GCA_004026705.1 Nesogale talazaci | reverse complement strand
CTAAGGTTCTGGCCGCCCTCAGTCGCCTATCATGTGGAGCTGGCCTCTACTGCCCAGTGTCCTGACTTGGTGACAGGGCCGATTTCCGTCTGCCTGGCCCTTGGGGCTCAGGGAGGAGCAGCAGAAATGGCTGAGACTTAAGCCCTGAACCTCATGCTGCTTCACGGCCCTGTGGTCGAATGAACCCCCTGGTTGACGTCAGCATCCTGGGCCCTCGCTGCACCCCAATAGGGAGAAGGGGCTTGGCGTTCCTCCTGGACCTGGGAGGACTCTTAGCTGTTGGGCTGGTTGGCTCAGTCAGCCTGGCCTCCTTGGGAATCCAGTTGTAGTCAGCTTGAACTGTGGAGGGGCCTACAAACAATGTAACCATTGTGGATGTGTCCCCAGAAAAGTGGGGCCAGGACCAACCACAGATGCCCCTAGCTCAGCCCATCTGCTAGGAATGATTGGTGCTCAAGCGTTTTCAACCCTGATGAGAGAACAGGCAAGGGTACCCTACCTCCCACCCACTCCCGTGGTGCAGTGGGCAACAAGCTGGGGGAGGGTGGAACAAAAGGGACGTTCACGAGCGTTTTCTTGATCTTAGGGCTGGTTTGTCATTTTGTGTCCTAAAATCACACCCAGTGAACTTAAAAAAAAATCACCTTGGTGTGCTCTGAGGCAAACTGCCCTTGACTTCAGGGCTAGAAGCGACTTAATCACAGCTTCACAGGCAACACCGCCCCAGTGAATGCCGGGTTGCGGCAGATGGAGGTGTGCAGGCCAGCTGTAAATCTGCGACAGCTGTTGAGGGTGTGTCTGCTTCAAACCCAAACCACAACCTCAAGCTGCCTTCAAGCCCCACGGCAGGGAAGAAAGCACTGCAAGGCGGCCTGCAGCAGGCGACCCAGCAGGGCCCTGGCCACACCCCCAGCAAACTGAGGATTCCCTCGGAGAAGAGGCAGCTGTAAGAAGCAAAGCCAGCAGCAACTGAGAGCCTTGACCCACCCCACCCCACCCTACCCGGAATGGCAGGGTTTCCCAAGTGCCCAAGGGGAGAACTGAATCAGCTCTCAGAAAAGATGGGCATTTCTGACCCTAACCCTAACCCTAACCCTTCTCTGCTTTCTTAGTTGGTTGCCAGTAACTCACTCAAAACTCACCTTCAGCAAGGTGATGCTGACACAGCAAAACTATGGGACAGAGTAGAACTGCCCCCCCGCCCCCTGTGGGCTGTTCCAAGATTATAACTCTTACAAAAGTAGGAAGCCTCATCTTTTACCTTTGGAGCAGCTGGTGGCTTCAAACTCACTGACCTTGTGGTTAGCAGCCCAGTGCTTAACCCTCGACACCATCAGTGTTCCGAGGTTGCCAGTAAGCGACCGTGAAATGCCCCAAAAGGCAGATTATCTCCCAAATTACATGCCACCCACCAAGAAATGCCCCCTCCCCACAAAAAAAAGAAGGGTTTGCCCTTGGGGATTTGTTTGGCCCCAGCTGGGGAGTGCTGCAGCCAAGCCTGGATCACTGTGCCCAGCTCTGATTTCAAGCAAGTTCCTCAACCTTTGGGCCTCATGTCTTCGGTATAATGGGTGTGACCATCTCCCCGCTGTTCCTGGGCTCGGCGATGAGAGCTGGATGTGTTTGGCTGGCCCACAAGTTGGGTTGTCTGTAGCTTTTAGCATGTGAGCTTCAGTTCAGCCGGATGTGGGAAGGGTGTGAGCACAGCAGGGCACATGTCCCGCTGAGCGCAGAGGGGACTCAGTCCAAACTGGTCCTTGGGTATACAATCAGAGTATCCGGCTGTTATGAGCCTGGGGTCTGTGAGCACCGAATTCAGTTCCGTGTTCCTTTGTGGGAGAATCCAGGCTTCTCTGCCGTAGAACAGGGAGGGTTTGAGTTGCCCAGACACTGCTCGCCTAGAATTCTGCCTTCTTCGAGTCCAGCCAGGAACATGTTGCTGTGTGTTTGCAAGCTCTGGGCACCCACCACACCAAGCTCCGCACCCCGTGGCCTGGTGGGTTACATGCAGCTGCCTGCTGCAAGGTCAGCAGTTTGAAACCACCAGCTGCGGCTCCACAGGAGAAAGACAAAGTTTTCTGCTCCCAGAGTTACCATCTCGGAAATCCACAGGGGCACTTCTGCTCAGTGCTATAGGCTTGTGCTGACCCAGGGCAGGAGTTTGGAGTTTGGAGAGGCTCCTTGCAGACAACGATCTTTTCAACAACCTCCCAGATGTGTGCTACTGTTTACAGCCCCGCTCTACAGATGTGCCAACCCAGCCCACAACTGGTGAGCGTCTGCCCAAAGTGCCGGCTAGGAGCAGCAGAACTGGGACTCCAGCCTTCGGTCTCTCCTGTCCATGGCCTCGGGTGAGGCTGTCTCTCTCCAGAGACTTGGCCAGCAGGGTGTTTTGCTGACAGGGTGCAGGCCAGCTCACTGGGGCTCAGTTTGGCTCAAGACCAGAAGGGAAAATGGAGTCAGTGGGGGCTTCCCGACTGTGTCCGGTGAATTCCTGGGAGGAGCTTCAGAGGTTGCCCAGCTGCTGCAGGACTAACAGATGGCCTTTAGCCAGAAGCTCTGCTCTCCCCACCCCCCACCCAGTGGCCTCCGTATGAGAGTCCCTGGACCAGGTCTCCTGATAGGAAGTGGGAGGGAAGGAGGGAAGGAGGACTTGAGGCCCAGCAGTAGATGAGTATATGTCAAAGTGTTTGTCAAAGGTGGCTGGTCTCAGAGCTGACAGACTCTCAGCCCTCAATGCACCCTATGGAGTCCAGTGTTCTAGGGGTGAGGCTCTGAGCTCTGCATACTGAAGTGGCACCCCAGGGTGGGAGTTGTAGCAGGGACAGGCTGAGGGAGGCACATCTGCCTGTGTGCTACAGTGCAGACTTGACATTGAGAAGTGTCTCCACGGAGAGGGAGACCCATATGGGGTATATGGACCAGCCCCAGATTTCCCAGTGACCAGAAGTCTCACCCAGAGAAGGACCCAGGCTGCCCAAATGCTGGCTTCTGGGTCCCGCTCCATCTGCACAGTGGGAGCATCCCCCAAATCTCACCAGCTCCAGAAGGGTCCCAGAGAGGCCCCAACTTGCCTACAGACCATAGGGATTGGCGAGCTCAGGGCCCCATTCTGTGGAGAGGCTTTTTGAAGATATCTGTGCACAGCCACCTCCCCATCTTCCACCCAGCAACCTGGAACTCAGTGTGGGCCCATGGGGACCCCAGAGGATGAGCGAGTCCTAAACTAGGAGCAAGTCTTACACTGGGCTGTACTCTCCTGGGATCGATGGGTGGGGAGGCAGGTACAGACCCACAACGCAGAGGGTCCAGCAAGGATCTGACTAGGTCTCCCAAGCTGGGGCTCCAAGAGCCTCCCCACACACGCTAGCCCAGCACCTGACCCTGGACTCCTGGTTCTCAGCCCAGCCACGGACTTGCTGTGTAACCCCAGGCAAGAAGTCTCCCTCTCTGAGCCTCAAAACTAAGCCAGACTCACTGCTATTCAGTCGATGCTGACTCAGCAGTCCTCTACAACAGGGCAAAACTGCCCCTGTGAGTTCCCACGATGGAAACTCTTCATCTTCCATGTAGCAACTGGTGGTTTCAAACTGCTGAACTTGCAGTTAGCAGCCTGGGGCATCATCGTTATGCCACTAAGTTTCCTCTCTGGACCTCAGGCTCCCTCTAGAATAGACCAAGTGAGTTATTACCCACCTGTAGGGTCTTGAGGTCCCTTGCCCTGCAAAGGAAGTAACTGGCAATTGCGTTCAAGGTCACCGCCCACAGCACCCACCCACTGTCCTTTTTCCAGAAGCTTCCAGATAACAAGTTCATGTCTGCACAGGGCGCCATCACTACAAGACAACATGAAGACCGCATGCTGGTATCCCTCAGCTCCTTCCAGGGGGCTTCTAGAGTGGGGGGAGGGGGGTAGAGGCTGCTCCCCGTGCTCCCTCTTCACTAGAGGCAGTGCAGGCCCCTGCTCAGCCGGGTGGAACAGAACCAGCGGGCTCCCTGCCCCCCCACCCCTCCCACCCCCGACACACACACCCCTACATGAGTCTACATCAGACGGCGCCCTGCTCAGCCACAGCCCTTTCCCACTACAGCTCACGCACACAGGCCGCCTAGAACCCGGTGAGCGCTCAGGGTCTAGGCACACGCCTGGGTTCCAGGGCCAGCCCCGCCACTCACTATCTGGTAGCCTTAGCAAGTGTCAGTCTCTCCCTCTCTGTCAGCCAGTGTGAGTGAGACTCGGCCTCAGGAGTCCTGCATGTGCACTGGTTACATGCTGGCCTGCGATCCACATGCTGAGTAGTTTGAAAGCACCAGCTGCTCCTCAGGAGAAAGACAGGGCTTGCTTTCTATTCCCATAAGGAATCTCAGTCTCAGAAACTCAAGGCATGGCTACCCTGCCCCGTGGGGTCGCTACGAGCCCGCCCTGACTGGATGGCGGTCAGAGTGGAAGGTGCGAATTCAGAGCAGCTGAGGGGATGAAGTGATGCAAAGAAACAGCCTGAGTCCAGGGCACGACCAGCGACCTCTGACCAGGGACCAGCCACAGCCTCAGACCAGCCCTGTGAGGTGGGCAGAATGGCCCCTTTGTATGAATGAGAGGGCGGAGGCCACGTATTTTGAGCAGCTGACCTGAGCTTCGAAGCAAATCCGCTCAAGTACCAGAGGGAGTGAGGTCTTGCGCTAAGGCAGCCCTTGAGGCTTCAGAGTTACAAGACCACCCCAGCCCCCACTCTGTCCACATTGCAGATGGGAGGGGACTTGTCCACAGTCAAGCCAGGCGTGCAGCAGAGCCCATTCCAGATCCCAGGACCCCTGACCCAGGCCAGCACCCAACCCGTCTTAGATGACAGACTCAGCCAGAGAAGGGGCCAGACGGTGCAGCTCCCCCCTGAACAGAGCCTCAAGGCACATGGCTTATCAAGGCTCAGACAAGCCCACAGTACAGACAGCCAGACTGCTTTCTCTTCCCGGATGTTTCCCAACTGCCCATGGCCACAGCAGCAGGCCCTGCGTGGCTGCAGGATCACCTCCAGGAAGGTGTGGACAGATGACTTCTTCAGGCCCCTGTGGTTGAACAGTCTGTGCTTGAGGTGCCGAGCCAAGGTCCTTGCAACTGCCCCAGGCTGAAGGCCACCTTGCCCACATCCTATACTCACAGAGAGACTCGGCAGTTCCCGTGGAATCCTTGGGGGTTAGAGAAATGGGTGCCTCTCCAGGCAAGGTGAGCAGGTGGGGACATAACCCTTCGCTTCAACTGAACACCCCTCTGGTGCAGAGCTCAGGCAGCAGGCAGCAGCTTAGATGGCAGAAGTTCCCCCTTCCCCAAGTGCCACCCTAGGTCCCAGGTTTAATCAAGTTAAGCCCATTGGCACAGAAGCCTATTTATGGGGGTGGGCATGCCTGTTCTGCAAGATATCTTCCCTGCTCCCCCAACACACACACACACTCACTCACTCACTCACTCCAACAGTCACCCCTGGGCAGCTCAGATCCGCCTAAGAGTTTTCCTGGGACAGGCCACTGTCGTCAAGTCAGCTGTGCAGTGCATGATGCCCCGGCTTGGTGTGGAGCTGGACATGAAGGCCAGGAGGGGAGCAGGCTGCCTCTGACAGCTGGCCCTGCAGGGGTCCAAGCTGTGTGCACAGGCAGGCAGCGCCCTAGGAGTCCTCCATGGATGATGAGGGTGGAGGCCACGGCGCGGGTCTGAGCGCAGCCTGGGGCTGAGAATCAATACCTAGTTCCTCTGCCTCTCTGTGTCTGCAAGGAACAGGGTCTCCTAGTGACAGCAAAGCCCAGCCTAACTGCTCGCATCGGGTCCCCTGCAGGGAGACCCAGATGTTCGAACCAGACACCGGGCTCAGACCAGAGCTGTATGGCCCGGAACCAGTCACAGTGCCCCATGGATAAAGTGACCAAATTGTAACATTGGTAAAGCTGGGCACCATTGACTGAGGTGGGGTAGGGGTATGGTAATACTCCCTTCCCGTTCTCCCTCCATTCCCTAACTTGTCATGAATTCTTTCCAAAAATTGGGACTTTTTAAAAACACCGCAGGACGCGGGAAAAATGATTTAAAAGCAGGACGTCTGATCACTTTATCCATGGAGCCTCAGGTTACCTGCCCCTCCGTAACATGGAACTCACACCACCTACTTACAGCTGCTGCACAGAGCAAACAGTCCCGAGGTAGAAGGGGCGGGTGGTCACGTGTGCTTGAACAGAAGCCAAGGAGAGGAAGCGGCGTGGAGCCCTGATGGCTGTGGAAAGGCCTGGGCTTGGCTGGGCTCTGCTGTCCTGTGTCCTGTGTCCGCCTCCAAGAGGAGAACACCGAAGGCCTTTCTCGGCTTGCAGTTCTGCGGGAGAGCGATGGCTCCCTTCCTCAAAGGCTCTGTGCCAGGCTGGTGCCCAGCCGGGCAGCCACCCCTCCCTCCCGCAGAGGAGGCTTGAGTGTGACTGGGATGCTGGAGCTTCCAGCCGCAGATGGACGAGGAAGAGAGGCCTGCCAATCTGTTCCTGAAAGGCAGCCGCTGGAGACGCTCTCAGAAGGCAGATCCAAAACTGGGCACGGGGATGGCACAGAAGCGGCAGCACCGGGTGACCGGGAGTCAGTGGTCGCGTCCCCTGCGGCTGGACAACACGGAGGCCAGCATGAGCCTGTGTGGTTGCAAAGCCAGCGTTACTGTGTTACCTGCTGGTTTAGATCAACTTGTATAGAACTCAGAGCAGGGCACTGGCGGGGTGGGAGAGGGGGGCTGATGACAAGCATCGTGTTCTTCTCTCTCCCCTCCCCCCCATGCTTTGTGAGCACTTCAAGGGCCAGCGCTGCCCCTCAGCCCACCAATATTGCCCAGACTCAGAGGCCTGGGGCCAGGCAGGGCCCAGGCAGTGCTGTGGGCAGCAGTGACCCATGGCCAGTTGCAGTGAGGCTGCCTGAGCCAAGCACAGGAATGCCAGCCTAGGATTTTCAGGGCTGCAGGGGTTTGATTTTTGTTTTCCCTTTTATGTTCTATAGAAGTCAGAATCATGGATTTTCTTGATATACCTTACTCCCAATTCTTTCATACCAAAAAAAAAAAAAACCACTTAAAAAAAATCATGTCCATTAGAGAAACAAATGTGTCCCCAGGCCTGTCCCCTCCCTCTGGATTCTCCCTGTGGACCCCTCCCTCTAGCTCTCTTGATCATGGGGTCCCATGGGCTGGACTGGCCAGGGATGCCCATCAAAATTGAGCCCGGACCTTCACTTGCCCCAGAACCCTCTCCCCTCCTCTCCCAGGACAGGGCTATCTCACTGCCATCAAGCAGACTCACAGGGACCCTGTAGGCCAGAGTAGACCTGACTCTCTGAGTTTCCCAGACTGAGAACTGGCCCTGTGAGTTTCCCAGGCTGTGACTCTGCCCATTGTGTAACGCACTATACCACCAGGGCTCCAGGAGACCGTGCAAGGGAGGGACTTCAGAAAATTCATAGAAAAGTCGAATTGAGAGATCATGGGATCTCCCCCGGAACTTTCTGAACCCTGCTGATATTGACTGTGTGCTGACTGGGCTAGACCTGGGCAAGGCTCTATAAACACTCGTCAAGGCACTCAGCAAACCCTGGCTGAGCATCTCCTAGCCCTATGCGCCAGGGTCAGGGTGACGGGCTGAGGATGTCACAGGTGCAATCCCGTGAGACATACATTATGGCCTCAGCTTTACAGAGAAGGACACCGAGGGTCAGAGGGGTGACATAAGTAGCGTCAGGAGGCACAACAAGTGATGGAACAGAGATAAGAAATGGGGTCCGACAGATGGCTGCACCACACCACTTCTCCGGTAGTTGTGAGAAAAGCTGAAAAGCCACTAAGGGTGAGAAGAAGGTTTTGCTGTCTAATTCCCCAAGTTAATTCCTGACTGGTGCAAACAGTTGACACACCCGATGCTAACCAAAAGGTTGGAAGTTCAAGTCCATTCAGGTGCCCTGGAAGAAAGGCCTGGTGATCCACTCTCAAGAGAGTCAGCCCCCAAAGCTCTGTCAAGCACAATTGTACTCTGACAAGCAGGGCATTGCCAGGCCTTGGAATAGGAGTGGCCAGAGCTGGGCTTGGTGTTGTTTTACTTTAAAGTGGGAAAGCAGTGCTCTTCAAAGTCGGCACTACCATCCCCTGGGGGAGTCTGAAATGACCAGCGATGTAAAAGCCGAGACTTGCCCTTTATCCTGGATGATGGGCTTTGGATTTTAATTGCCAGGGAAAGCTGAACAGTTCTTTCTTTTTCTGAAAAGGGGCTGGTAGGCCAGGTAAGTTTGAGGACCTCTGTGTTAGAGGGAAGCAGAGATGCCACAGTTCAAAGAGCGAGGAGGGGTATTCTGAGAGTCCCGGGGAGAGGAGCGCCCCGTCGCTGTCAGCAGCCGGTGACCAACCCCCTTTCAGCATGTGTTGCCATTGCTCAGATGAGCCTAAACTACTGCCGCTTTTCTCCTGGGGATTCCCTATCCGGCCAGGTAGGCATCTAGGTTGTAAGAACATGCCCACCACCACTGTCACAGTCGTAGCAAAACGCTCTTCGTTCTTGAAGAAAATGATGTCTGCGCTGCTCATACACATAATTAAATTAAAAAAACCACTGCCTTTGAGTGAATTCCAGCTCCCACTGACCCCATAGCACAGAGTGGACCTTTGTCCGTAGGGTTCTGGAGACTGGGAATCTCACAGAGGGCAGACTGGTTGGAGAGTTGGAACTGCTGACCGAGTGGCATTTGAGGGATGGCTTGAGGGGAGTTAAGGAGTCTGTAAAGAGCCCTCGTGGCTTAGTGGTCAAAGTACTGTGCTTCTAACCGAAAGGTGGGTGGTTCAAACCCACCAGCTGCTCCCCAGGAGGAAGAGATGGCCGTCTGCTCTGGGAAAGAGCTGTTGCTTCCCAAACCTGACGGGGAAGTTCTGCCCTCTACGACAGGTCCCTGTGAGGTGGAACCAGCCCAATCAGCAGTGAGTGAGATGGGGCCCAAATCAGCTACAAACCAAAAAAGAGGAAAGATGAGCTTTGGTGGCAGATGAGACTGTAAGAAGGACTTCCCAAATGTGGATCTCTTTTGTCCGTAGAGCAACTTACTGGTAGTGTCAGGTACAATACAGAGAACTGGGTTTCATCGGGTTTTGAGTGACTGGCTTTCTGGACATAGATCACCAGTCCTTTCTTCCAGATGCCTCTGGGTGGGCTGGAAGCTGGCCTTCCTGCTAGCTGCAGGGGATGGTAACAGTTGACAACACCCAGGACCTCCAGAGTAGGCTAGCAAGGAGGGAAAGGAAGACTGTTTCAGGGATATTTTTAAAGTACTGATCAGGTAGGCGGTGGTTACACACTGGGCTCTTAACCTCAAGGGGAGCAGTTCGAAACCAGCAGCAGCTCCTCGGGAAAGAGGTGAGGCTTTCGCCCTCTCCTAGCGTGTTAGTTTGGGAAGCCCCCGGGGGCAGTTCTTTGCTGGCCTGTAAGGCCGCCATGAGTCAGACTCCACTCGATGGCTGTGAGTGCGGCTTTGGAGATTTAAAAAAATACTGGGAAGTCAGACTGGGAAGCTGGCGGGCTTCTCCTGAGGATGCCTGGGCGGAGCCAGGTGGATGCCTTCAGCCCTTGAGAAATCCTTGGTGTGTGAGAGGAAGAATTGGGCGGTGCATTCCGAGCTGGCACCTGTGCCCACAGGTCTAGGAGGCATCTCTTTGCAAACCAACTCACTGCACTGAGTCAGCCCCGACTAGGGCAGAGCAGAACAGCCCCTGTACGTTCCTGAGAGCCAAAAGCCTCCTCTTTGTCCCCCAGAGTGACATGTGCAACTCGCTGGCCTGGCACTTGACAGCCCGATGCTAGCCCAGTGTGCCACCAGGACCCCGCAAATACCTCTTCAGCTCTTGTGTTTTAAAAAAAGGTGAGGGAATAGACGTCGTTGCTATTTTCTGTAAAAGCATAGAGTCCTTACTGTTGGACTTGTCTATGCGGTTTGTAAGTTAGAATTTATGGAGGGCTCAGGTCACAGTGCAGCGAGCCGTCAGCATGTGGGTGCAGGGCCTCCAGGCCCCGTGGAGGGGCCATCCTGGTCCCCTTTCTCGTGGGCTGCCTGTGACTTCCAGCACACAGGGTGCCCTCCCTGCCCCCTCCCAATGCCTCTGTGGGAGCTGTGGCTGGCGGAAAGCCTCATGAACATCTCTCTCTCATGCCGAAGGGGCTGCCGTCAAGCCATGAAAAGTCATTTCTTTACATTAAGATGAAATATTTTTTTTATATAGAGAGAATTCTGCCTCTGCTTCTGAAAGTGCTGCATCTCCAGCCAGGAATTCTGAGGACCTCCAAGCAGGACTGGCCGAGGAGGGGCAGGCTCTCTGGGGGTCCCAGGATGTTGGGGGTCACTCCTAGCAGCCTCATGGTGTGCTTTCAGGGCCAGCTCCCCCTCCCCACCTGCCTCAGTGGTAAAGGTGCCGCCCCACGGCCCAGATCCTAGCAAAAGCATCCCGGGGTGAGAGTGAGGGGCCAGAGGGAAGGGCAAGCTGGCATGGGGGAGTCCCCTCTGGCCTCCCAGGAGGAAGGCTTGCACACAGGAGAGGAAGGGAGAGTGCTGGCCTTCCAGTGGACTGCCTGCTTACAACCCACCTGATGGTGATGCTGCAGAGGGCTGGGGGCGAGGGGGACGGGGGGAACACTTCATCTCACCTGCATCCCACCTTCCCTCCTGGTAGGGTGGTGAGGCCAGGATGCCAGATTCAAATCCCAGGGTCTCCAGGGTTCAGAGCCCCAGTGGCTTGGCAGTTACGAGTTGGGCTGGTAGCTTCGACGTCAGCAGTTCGAAACCCTCAGTCCCCCTGAGGGAGGAACACGAGGCTCTCTGCTTCTATAAGGAGTGACAGTCTTGGGAAGCCACGGGGGCAGTTCTACCCTGTCTTCTAGGGGCTCTCCGAATGGGCATCGACTGGGCAGCAGTGAGTGTGGTTTGGGGTTTAGGGCACAGAGAGGCAAAGGTCCCTCTCTTTCCCTTCCCTTCCCTTTCTCTCTCTCTGACATCAAGTTCATTCCGACTCCAGTGACCCTACAGGACAGAGCAGAACTGCCCCTGTGAATTTCTGTGACTAGCTCTTTACAGGAGTAGAAGGCCTCTGCCCATGGAGGCTTCCAGGTTGCCCTGAGGCTGAACAGGTTTCTGCAGTTTCCAGACTCAGACAGATGAGGAAGAAAGGCCTGGAGATCCCCTTCCCTCCCCCACCCCCCAATCCACCCATCACTCACAAAGGTCTGGTCCCCACAGTGAAGATGGAGCTGGACCAGGCGCCACCTCACTCCTACTGCACAGACAGGCGAGAAGCGTTCGGTGAGCACTTACTAGGTGCCTGGCCCCCAGGCTCTGGGAAGGCAAAGACGAATGAGACCCCGAGCGGGCACTGGAGAGTTGGCACACGTGGGGATCAGAGCAGGGCGACGAGTTTGGCAAGGGAGGCACAGCTGGGAGGATCCGGGGGCCAGACCTGAAGATCAGCAGACGGCTTGGCAATGCCGACGGCCCCCTGGGAGAGGGCACATGGCTCCCACCTGGCAGTCGTTTCCCCCCCAGGGGACATGTGTGATTGTCAATGACTGGGGAAGCTGCCCCTGGCAGCGGGTGGGGAGAGAGCAGAGATGCAGCAAGCATCGGCAGGGCACAGGGCAGCCCCCACAGAAACAGGGTTCAACCCCCGGCAGGTGGCTAGCCAGGGGTTGCTAACATGAAGGGTGGCCCTGCAGGAGCAAGCCTGATGAGGAGCTGACCAGGGGACGGCAGCCTTGTGAGCAGCTCCCACCGGAACACGGAATACGAGAGCACCAGGGGTTAGGAAGTCGGCTCGGACCCCATGAAGGCCCCCAACACAGCACGGGAGAGTGTGGCAGAGCCCAGACCCCTGCCCCAGGCACTGAGCACAGGGAGGGCCCCCTTTGTGCGCGGGAGGAGTGGCTGTCGGGAGGGGTGGAGGAGCTGCGGTTTGTGGAGAAGAGCCTGAGCCGGAACTCTGGCCCTTCCTGCTCTCCCTCTCCCCCACCCCCTCCCTTAACCCTGCTGTAGAGGGCTCAGAATGAGCACTGGTGGCATAGTGCTTTCAGGTTGGGTTGTTAACTGCAAGGTCAGCGGTTTGAAACCACCCACCTCTCCAAAGGGGAAAGACGAGGATTTCTATTCCTATAAAGAATCACAGTCTCGGAAACCCACAGGAGACGTTCTGCTCTGTCCTCTAGGGTCACTGGAGTCGAAATAGACTTGATGTGTGTGAGAGAGAGGGAGAGAGGTTGGTTCTAGGCAGTGGTGGGCTGGTACTGGCTCAGACCAGCTGCTACCTCTCTGGTGCTGGCAGACCCGTGTCTGGTGACATCCCACAGGTAACCCAGAGTCACACCATGTGACCAAGTCCGTGGGGGATTCGAGGCGATTCTGTGTTTCGGAGGAGAACTTCTCCATAGGATTTTTTTTGGGGGGAGGGGGAGTTCTCTTTTAATTTGGACTTCTTACAGAGATTAGAGCCCCTCTGTCTCTGAACCACCACAAGGCTGGGATTGTGTTACTGAGACCACCCAGACAAGCCTGACCTGCCAATCTCATTGTTTAAAATGCTCTTATGTGCAGGACTCGGCAGTAGTTGATAATCCCACCCAGGAATGTGTTCGCGTTTGCAAATCTTTCAACAGTAGCACCAAACCCACGACTCGCCAGGAAAGCCAGCCACTAAACATCTCCCTTACCCCCCAGCCGTTCTGCCACACTGGTTCATCTGTCTCCCGGGCAGGGTAGCCCCTGTGGCAGGGCCCAGACTGGGGTGGCTGGAATCAAGCTCCCTTCTCCCAGGTGATTTCCTCGTCTTAGGCCTTCAGGGAAGGGGGCTTCAGCGATCCCGACAGTCAGTACTCACAGGCTGAGGAACCTTCCGGTGGTCCTCCTGGCCATCACTTTTGGGCAGGAACTCTCCAGCCCTTTCCACAGGGTCAGAATCGCCCCCCTCCCCCCAACCTTTCCTGTCCCCATCCCAATAGCCGACAAGTTGATTCTGACTCTTGGCGGAAAATGTGTGTAGACTGAAAAACCCAGAGGGCTCTCAAGCTTGGACCGACATTTCAAAACCAAACCAGGCCTCTCTTTCAAGCTGCCTTGGAATGGCTTTGGACTGCCAAGCTGCCAGCTGTCACACGCAAACTCATTGGGATCTCCTAGGGACTCAGCATCGACACTCCCCCAAAATGGCAAACGGTACAAGCAGGTTGTCAGAGGAGCCAGTCTCCAACAATAACAGCTGGGATATGGTAGGCGCAATTGCGCGTTGATAATTCATTAATTACTATAAAGTCATAGAGAGCATGAAAAAGAGAAATAATGGAGTCAGACCCTTCGTGGTAGCAAGCTCACCTCAGC
Organism: Nesogale talazaci; assembly: GCA_004026705.1. Classification (NCBI taxonomy): domain Eukaryota; kingdom Metazoa; phylum Chordata; class Mammalia; order Afrosoricida; family Tenrecidae; genus Nesogale; species Nesogale talazaci. The sequence continues at coordinate 12,034 of PVJH01029901.1, read as the reverse complement.
CCCGGCTGGCGGTCTGCGTGGAGAGAGTGAGGGGACATGGGGAAAGGGAACAGGGAGGAGAGGGCTCCTTTATTCTGACCAAGGCTTATATATCTTTTAGAGACATGCAAGGCCCCTAACTACAGGATAGGGCAGACGTCACAGGGAAGGATGGTGCTCTAGATGCACGTTATAGGAGAGGAGTGTTATTGACATGTGACAAGATGGGTAGTCTAAGATTCCTGATGGTGGCAGCCCACCCCTAATTACTCTCGGGCTGGAGACTCACTCATCTCACTACAGCTTCCAGGGGTGGTAACCCTTGGGCTGGAGACTTGTTTTGGTTCCGGCTTTCAGGGGGAGTGGCCCATTATTCCTGACAGCAAGAAGTCAGTCAGCCCCATCTTTTCTGCCAGAGACAGAGACCTGACACCTTTGGGGAGAGTAACTCTAAGCTTCTGAGATGGAAAAGGGTTATTAATATTTGCTTCATATTTTGGAGTAGATATAATTGTGGGAAAGTCCTGACAACAGGTGGATTGAATTGATTATTTTATTGTGTCCTTGTGAAACACATACCTGCACACCCCTGGTTCGAAGCCCTGCAAACCCAGGCCCTGGTGGCCGCATGGCTAAGCACTGGACTGCTACCCAGGTGGATGGCAATTCAAAATTCTGCATGGGTGGGGAGGGGGGCTGGAGATGTCTGCTCCCCTGACAGTGGCAGCATGGGGCACCCCGTGGGGCAGTTCTCTGTCCCCAGAGTCACTGCATTGGATGGGAAATGAAACCCAGCTGTGAAAAGGGCTGGCTAGGAAAGGGACCTAAGAATAAAAGCACACGTGTGTAGGCAGTGGGGGGAGGGAGGCTGTGAATGTGTTTGTGGGTGAAGGAGGTGTGACCTACAATGGCTGCCAGTCCTGCAGGCTGTGACTAAACAAAACAGGTGCAGCAGATGGAGACGTGAGCCCAGGGTGTCAGGAGCATTGAATGCTGGGACCTCAGTGCTTGTGGGGGAGGCATAAGAGATTAAGGCGGGGAACAAAAGCTAGTCCCCTGGGGCCACTTTCAAAGACTGAGATGTGTCTCCAAAAACGTTTTTTGTGAGCCCTGACCTATGGTAAGAAGGTTTGGGGTGCCGTGGTTACCTGCTTGCCTAAGGTTTGGTGTGCTGGCATCAGATTTCCAGGGGATCTCTCAGGAGCTGTGTTAGCAGAAAGATTGTAGGCTTAGGCACAGTGTGGGTGGTTCTTCTCTGTCCAGTGAGGGCTCTCTGAGTCAGAACGGATTGATGGCATTGAGTTTGGGTTTTTTACGTACTTAGGGCGATAAAGATGGTACCTCCAATCCCTGAAGAAGGAGATAAAACAGGTCAGCAAAAGAGAGACGGCCCCTGGCGGAGATGACTGACAGACACAGTGACTGTAACCATGGGCTCAGGTTTGACCATTGTGAGGGTTGAGGGTGGCCGGGGCGAGGCGGTGCTTCGCTCTGCTGTACACGAGTCAGGGTGCGCTGGACCCCACGCAGTGGCCAAGAGCAGCAGCAGCAGCCACATTTTAAAAAGCAAGTTGAGATTACTTTTAATCATACTCCTGCATTACATTACTTAACCCAACACGTCACGCCTATCTTTGACATGAAATCCATATAAAAGTGTGAAGACGCTACATTTTATATATAAACTTAATAAGACCGTTTAGTGTCCCTGGGCTGGGTCTTCTAGAGAGTTTGCATGGCAGCCGTCCAGCAGACAGGCTTCAAGTGCTGCGCTTCCTGGCGACCACGGTCTAGGCCATGATGGATGTGCATCTGCAGAGGTCCCGCTGGCCATTGTGAGCCCCCCACTTCGCTGAGGACTCTGCAGACATCATCTCAGGTGGTCTCACACAACCTGGGAGATGAAACATAGCAATCCCCTCCCCCCCATTTTAGAGAGAGGGGCTCTGAAAAGAGAACATTCTTCCCAAGCTCCCACAGTTGAGGTCAAAGCTAGGTTTTGGGGTCAGCAGACTTATTCTGTACAGGGCCAGATGGGCCAGCACACCTGTGACACACTGCCAGTGTCCATGGGAAGAGTGTCACCAGGGCAGCCTCTGACAAATGCCTCGGTCCCATGACAGAGCTGTGTGGGCATTCAACTGTATTTATGAGAACAAGCCAAGGGCAGCTGTTTGCCAGACTAACACTGCCAGGCAGAGTGGGACAGGCTCGTGCAGAGTGGGACAGGCTCGTGCAGAGTGGGACAGGCTCGTGCAGTGTGGGACAGGCTCGTGCAGAGTGGGACAGGCTCGTGCAGTGTGGGACAGACTTGTGCAGAGTGGGACAGACTCATGCAGAGTGAGACAGGCTCGTGCAGAGTCGGACAGACTCGTGCAGAGAGGGACAGACTCATGCAGAGTGGGACAGGCTCGTGCAGCATGAGACAGGCTGGTGCACTGTGGGACAAACTCAGTTCCTAGCAGTCTGTGGGTGCATGTGTGTGAGTGCATGTCCACACCTGTGTGAGTATACATGTGTCTATGGGAGTGTGTACTGCGTGTTATATGTGTGTCTGGTGTACGTGTATGTGTGAATGGATCAATTTGTCTCTGTGTGACTGTATGTGTATGAGTGTGTACCTGATTGAGTTGTCTGTGTGTCTGTGTCAACATGCCTATATACCTATGTCTGAGTGTCTATGTGTGTGTGCCTATATGAGAGTGAACTTGTTGTGTCTGTGCCAGTGTGTGAATGTGCTGGTGTGGCTATATGTATCTGTATATCTGTGTGTGTAGCCATACATATGTGCTCATGTGAATGTGTCTGTATGCGTGTGTGTCAATGTGTCTGTGTATGAGTGGCTGTACATGTGGGCCCCTGTGTGAGGGTGTGTGTTGGTGATGTCTGGGAGGATAGAGACCTCCATCCCACAGTCCCCCTCCCCCTGTCATGGTGTTGAGAGGAGTTTCAAAGCGACCTCTCCTGGAACGACATCAGGCACTGAGCTGCCCCGGGGCCTGGGCAGCCTCTCCGCAGACCAGCCTGGCTGTAAAGATGAGTTATTCCCACTTTCAGGGCTGAGGAGTTGGGGAAATAAAAAAGCCAGAATTGATGGGCACCCAGCATACAGTTTGGCTCTGAAGCGTCTGTGTTTCAGAAATTGCCTTTAATTGATAGTTTATGAGCCCCAAGCGGACCCAACCTCACAGTCCTTTAGCAGCAGGCCTCTCTGGAGACCAGTCATGGGGTATGGAATGAAGGGGAGCTGAGAAATCACTCTTTTTTCTCAGAAACGAAAATGTGTGTCCCCATGAGCCTAGAGCCTAGGACCCACAAATAATGTGCGCTGGAAGAGGTCTCCCCCCTCCATCCCACCCCCCCCCCACTCCCCATGCAAGCCTGCAGCCTGGAAGTCCAAGAGCAGCCTGACCACACCACAACACCATGTGCACTCTGGAGAAAGCATACATGTAACACAAACGTACATATACGTACCACATGCCGCACACACATACATGCAGTGCACACATCACACACACGTGACACACATATACCCCACACACAACACATGCACACACAGTTGGCTTTGTTCCCTTTGTCTCTCCACTGTCTGTTGTTTCATCTCCACACCCACTTGTTCTCCTCCCCTTTATCCTCTACCTATTTATCTTTGTCTCTGCCATCTCTGTATCACCACCGAGATCCTGGTAGAGCAATGGTTAAACGCTCTGCAGCTAACTGGAAGGGTGGCACTTCTGTTCCTGTACAGACCAGAGCCTGGAAAACCCACGCACACAGGCCGCTCCCTCCAAGACAGGGTCCCATCGAGTTCCAGTGGACTCAGTAGCCAATGACGCGTCACACCTACATTTGCTTTTGGTGTTTCTCATGAGTGCTCTCTCTTTCTCTCTCCTTATCTCTAGTTCTCTCTGATACCTGCTTCCTGCAGGTACAACCCCTGCTCATCCACTAAGCTTCGTCCCACCCCCTGCTCGTGTCCCACAAAGACAATGACTTTCCTTCCAACTACCAGTAGGACCAGGTTTTCTCTCTGGGCAAGAACAAGGCCCAAGACACATCTTACCCGGAGAATGCAAAGGGCAGAGGCAGTGGCAGTCACATTCTAGGTGGTGACAAGGGCCCAAATCCCGGAGGTGGTGCTGCCAGCTAAGTGCCAACCCACAGCACCCCTGTGTGCAACAGAACGCAGCACCCCGCGGTCCTGCGCCAGCCTCACAGAGGTTCTTGCGCCTCAGCCTGTGGATGTGAACACTGTGGTCTCTCCTTTGGGACCCTCCTTCTCCTCCCCTGGCCCTCTACCTTATCGATTATGATTTTTCCCTTTTATGGGGGCCACTTTCTGTTGACAACATGTTCAAAGTCCATGCGATGATGTCATGCCATCCTTGCTTCTAAGGAGATCATGGCCATCCATCTTCCAAGACAGATTTGTTGGTTCTTCTGGCAGTCCGAGGCACTGCCGGGGTGCCAGAATTGTCTTTCCCAGTGCCAGAATTCAATTCCATCAACTTCTCTTTGGTCTTCCTTATTCAGGACCCGACGTTCACATGAATAGGAGGGACTGAAAATACCCATGGCTTGGGTCATGGATCCCTTCGTCCTCAAAGTGACACCATTGCTCTTCCATACCTTCAAGAAGAGTATGTTCTTATTCCCAAGCATACCCTCCCCTGGAGCCTGCCTGGGCCAAGATAGAAAAATGCCATGTAATGATTTGCAGCCCACAGGGTCTCTGTAATGCTCACAGCAACCTCAGAGGTCATTATTGGTTTTGCACCCACTCTACAGATGAAGACATCAAACTTTCCAGAGATAAAGAGATTTGTCCCAATAAAATTCTGTTCACATGCAAGGCCTGGCCTTTTTCCACAGGTCTAGCCCAAACAAACAATCTGAACAGGGTCCTGGAACTTGGGATAACCAAGGTATCACCTCTCATCACCCCAATGCCTTCACAGAGTAGGACTCGGCTGCCCAAGAAGACAGAAGGAAGATGGAGAAGACTTCTGGGAGCCCAAGGCTCCCTCAGGTCCAACAGGGACATCCTAATTGTGGACTGGGTGTTCTGGGCCTGAGCACAAAGGCCCTCCTGCCAGTCCCTGTATCCCTGGGTGCCCCCTGGTGTTGGTCTGTGTCCCTGAGCCACGCACCCTCACCTGGCAGGGGTGCAGTCCAGGTGGTGCTGCAGAAGCACCTGCTGCGGGATTTCCATTCTGGGTGCCATGGCAACACGTGGGAGCAGCCCGGCCACCTGCAGAGTTCTGTGCCCACCTGCCACTTCCCACCAACCCACCCCAGAAGGGAGATTCCATCACGTTGCCAGTGAGCCATCAACAGACAGGCGCCGAGTGTCTCACAGCAGGCTGGGGGAGGAGGCAAGCAGGGGGAGCAGCTTGTTCATGCCAGGGTGGCCACACCCCTCCTGTGTGTAAAAAACACAGTATCTGCCAGGCAGTCCTAACTCTGGATATGCTGTTCACTCACTTACTGCCATGCAGGTGACTCAGCAACCCGGCGGACAGGGTAGAACTGCCCCGCCGTGCCTCCTTTCCAAGACCGTCCCCCTTGACGGGAGTAGAAAGCCCCTTCTCTCCCCGGCTGTCAAGGTGTAGAGTTCCAACTGAGCTGCTAAACTCAAGGTTAGCAGTTGGAAACCACCAGCTGCTCCCCGGAGGAGAAAGACAAGTCTTTCCACTCCCGGTCTCAGGACCTCACAGGGCAGGTTTGCTATGCGTTCCCCGAAATGTATCGCGCAGGGTGCTCCTGTCATTTAGGGAGGGGACCATCGTGTCTGGAGTGGAGACCAGCCTGCAGTCCGCTCTTGTGGGAGAGCTGTTCCCAGCAGAAGGTTGGCCTCCAAGCTTGGCACTTCGGAATGAGGTCTACTCGCTGTTTCCCTTTCCTGAGGAGACAAACACCCTCCCCTGGGGTGGATTAGTGCCCCGTTCCCCCTTGCCATCTTTCTTCTTCCTCCACCCCTCTATAGGCCTGACAGCAGTAAGTGAGAGATTTGTTTGTTTTTCCTGGGTTTGCTCCAGGAACCCTGGTGGTACCATAGGGCAAGCCCTTACCTGCCAACAGAAAGATCGGCGGTTCAAATCCACCTGCCGCTCCTCCGCGATGAGGCGGTGTCGGGGCTTAGACTGTCTGGCATTGTTGAAGCCGATGTTGGTCCCATCAATCATGGGAAGAGGAATCAACGGTCCTGGAAAACGGTGGCGATGGACTTTTTTGCCCGGGAAGGTCACTGGAGGAACTCGGTTGAGCCCAAGGAAACATCACCGGACTGCCCCAACACAGTCCTGGTCCCAAGAGTGGACCGGTTGGGGCTCCGCCCAACCCTTCTCTAGCCCCTCCCCCACCCCACCCCACCCCTGCCTCCTTGGCCGCAGACAGCTAGGCTAGAGGTCTTTACCAAGCCCAAACCCTGTCCTGCCCCGTAGACCCTGAAGGCAGCGTGTACGCATGGCGTCTGTGTGTGTTTGCAAGCGGGAGCGGGTGTGCATAACAAAGAGGATTTTGCTAAATACCGACAGCTGCTCTTTCTGGGCAGTGTTGGATTTGGGGCAATTTTCATGTTCTGTTTTATTTTTATTCCTTTCTGGATGACATGTTATTGCCTTTTTTTTTTTTTTTTGGAGGGGATACTGAATTATGTTTCTAGCTGAAGGAGGAACAGCAAAACCAGTGATTTTGAATTTTGCTTTTGAAAAGAAGCGGGGCTGAGCCCGGGTGGCTAGTGGTTGAGTGCGGGACTGCGGCTCACTGGCTTGGCGGTTCAAATCCAGAAGCAGCTCTCCAGGCGCAAGGCTGAACCTTCCATTCCTACCAGAGGGCAGTGATGACCGCCCGCCCCCCTCCCCCCAAAAAAAGAAAAGAAGCATCCCAGGAAATCATCCCTGCCTTCCTCCCCCCCACCCACCACCTCTCGAGGGGGAGGGGTTGCCCCGCCCCTACCTGTGAGCCGCCCACCCACCCACCCACGCGGCGGGCGGCCCTGCTTGTGTGTTTGCAGACTCGGACAGCCAGTGCAGCCCCACGCGGCAGAGCCTCAGCCTGTCCGAGGGCGAGGAGCAGATGGACCGACTGCAGCACGTGGAGCTGGTCAGGACCACGCCCATGTCCCACTGGAAGGCTGGCACCGTTCAGGCCTGGCTGGAGGTCATCATGGCCATGCCCATGTACGTCAAGGCCTGCGCCGAGAACGTGAAGAGCGGGAAGGTAGGACACCCTCTCCACGAGCTCGACCAACCTCACCCCCACCCCGGGGTCCAGAGAAGATGCCCTCTTGGAGCCCACCCACGGCTCAGGCGCCCATGCACATTTCGCCTCAGGGTCCCCGTCCTCTGCCTGGCCCCGGGGGGGGGGGGGGCAGGATTAGACCAGGGCATTCTTTTGGCACCAACAGGGATTCTGCCTCCCCTCCTGGGCAGACATTCGCCAGACACAGCCTAGGTCCGAGGCGATGCGATGCGGGAGAGGTGGGCGGGTAGCCCCACGCCGGCAGACCCTGCTGGTCCTGGGAGGTCTTAGGTGAAGAGAACAGCAGCCCCTCCTCCTGCCTGCCCCCCTCCTGGGGCACTCAGTGCCCCCCTCCCCGGAGAGCAGGTGCTGCTGAGCCTGAGTGACGAGGACCTGGAACTGGGCCTGGGCGTCTGCAGCTCCCTGCACCGGCGCAAGCTCCGCCTGGCCATCGAGGACTACCGAGACGCCGAGGCTGGCCGCAGGTGAGCAGTGGGGGAGGGGAGGGCGGCTGCCGGAGACCCCGGGGGCCCACAGAGGGGTCCAAGATTCTGGCCCAGGTGAGTGTGGGAGACGTTGGGATGCCAGTGACCAAGGGCGCTTGCAATGACATCTCTAGGGTTGGTGGACCCAGTGAGGTCGCTGATGGTGTCGCCCTGCCCCCCACCGCTCCCCCACCACACAGAATCCTTCATAAGGGTTACAGCTCATTTGCATCATACAGTAATGTGACAAATATCACTACAGTAAATAATTTAAATGTTACATTTCTTAGACGATGCCAATACTGACAACACAGTTGTTTTGTTAACTGTCTAGTCTCTAATCTCAATTACAATATCAGTTATGACATTCTTAGTAACTGAGCAGAAATTAAAAATTTTTTTCCTCTTTAATTACTGCTTCATTCTCAAGAAAAGGAAAAAAAAGTTAACAGGTAAAATTCACATATATGAATGACCGAAATCCTGTGGGCAAAATTTGGGAGAAACACGAGGCTTTCTATTCCCATCCAGCAATGCAGTCTCAGAACCTCGCAGGGACATTGGGCCGCCATGAGTCCGCACTCACTCTGTGCCAGTGAGTTTGTTTGTTTGCTTTTTATGGGCAAATTATCGAAGGAGGCAGAAAGCATTGGAAGAGGCAGCATAGCCTATGATCAAGAACCAATGGTGCTGAAGAAATAAATCCAAGCTGAACAGAAGCCCTCGGCCAAACAGAAGGTGCCTGGGATTGATGGAACGCCCACTAAGATGTTTCAGCAAGCTGATGAGGCCCCGGAAGCACCCACTATGCCCGGAAGTCTGGAAGACAGCTGACCGACTGACCGAAAGAGGTCCATATTTGTGCTCACTCCAAACAAGGGCGACGCAACAGAGTGCTCAAACTACAGAATGCTATCAATGATATTGCACACAATTAACATTTTGCTGAGGACCGTCAAACAACAGTTGCAGGAGTATAATGACAGGGAGCAGCCAGAGGTTCAGTCCAGATTCAGAAGAGGGCGTGGAACAAGGGTATCATTGCTGGTGTCGGATGGACCTGGGCTGACAGCAGAGAATACCAGAGAGATGTTTATTTGTATTTTATTGACTATGCCAAGGCATTACACTGTGTGGATCATAAAAAAAAAGTTATGGGCAACTTTGAGAAGAATGGGAATTTCTCTTAGGTAGGCCAGGTCGACTACAGAAACAACTTCAGTGACACTCATATATGTATGAGAGTTTTGTATCAATAAGTAATTATATATCAAGCCCAGTTCAGATCAAACTCATAAGTCTGATACTAGTCCGTAAGTCCAATACTAGTCTGTCTATAAATCCCTCTTAAGACTCACATGGCTACATTAATGATGCAGAATGCAGGAATATCACAGGCTGGTGGGTGCAGTCTTGTGGCTCCAGTGGTGGTGGCCAGATCACAAGGCTCACGAAGGGCTCAGCGTGTGACTCATCACCAGGAAGGTGAAGGCAGAGAGAGTGGGCAGGTTCCCAAGACTCTCCTTATGAGGTCATGCCCACAGGAGGTGCCATCAGGCTGTGACCTGGTTGACAGACTAGACTCTCTCCCTACACTTTTATAGCTTCAAGTTGACATGAAATTCTGTACCTCACACAACCTCATTGTGCTCACGCGGAAACTACATGGATCAAGAGGTGGTCGCGTGAAGAGAAAAATAGAAAACTACATGGTTTAAAATCAAGAAGGGTGCGCCTCCCCTTGTCGTGCTTACTCTATCTGTAGCTTAAGCAAATAATCAGAGAAGCCAGATGACATGATCAAGAGCGCAGCATCAGGAAGGCTTATTCACAATCTGTGATAAGCAGATGACACGCAGGACGTGGAGCCCTTGCTGATGAAGATCAGGAACGACAGCCTTCACTGTGGATTCACCACTCAACGTAAAGCCTGAAAGCCTCCCAAGGGGACCCATAGGTGACATCATGATGAAACAATCAAGCTCACTGCCGCGGAGTTGATGCCGGTTCGTAAGAGAACTCACAGGACAAGACAAAAATTCCCCTGTGGGTTTCTGAAACTAACCCTTCCCAGGCACAGAAAGTCTCTGTTTGCTTCCAGGGGGCACTTGGTGGTTTTGAACTCATGACCTTTTGGCTAACAGCCCAATGCGTGACCCCTCCGCCACTTTCAACCACGTGATAAGGAGAGAGAAAAATCCTCGAAGTTGTCCAGGATTTTGTCTTTGCTTGGATCCACGATCAATGCCCCTGGAAGCAGCAGTCAGGAGATGAAAAGACCCCTTGCACTGGGTAAATCTGCTGCGTCAGATCAAGACCTCTTTAACATGTTGACAAGCAAGGATGTCTGTCACTTGGAGGACTAAAGGATGACTGACCCAAGCCACGGTCTTTTCAACTGCCTCATATGCATGTGGAAGCTGGGCAGTGAGCAATGCCTTTGAATTACGATGCTGGGAAAGAATATTGAAAGTGTCATGACTTGCCAAAAGAACCAAGAACCAGAGCAACCCCTTTGGGGGTCGAATGACCCTTTCGCAGGGGTCACCCGATTCATCATAGCAGCAAAATGACAGTGACAAAGTAGCAACGAAGGTAATGTTATGGTTGGGGGTCACCCCCACTTGAGGAGCTGTATGAAAGGGTCAGGGCATTAGGAAGGTCAACAGCCACTGTTTTAGAAGTATGACCAGAATTCTCCTTAGAAGCAAGGAGGGTGAGACGTGGGCTCACCGACATCAGACATGTTGTCAGGAGCGGCCAGGCACTGGAGAAGCACATCTCATACATATATGAGTGTCACTGCATGGTACAGTATTAGGACAGTGAAAAAGGAGGAAGACCATCAAGGGGGCAGAGTGACACTGGCGTCTGCAATGAGGGGCTCAAACATGAGGACAGTAGTGAAGAAGGGGCAGGACTGGACGATGTTCCGTTCTCTTGTACATTGGGGCGCTGTGAGTGGGAACCCCCTCTTCGGTATTTACCCACCCTAATCACCGCCATCTTGAAGTGCCAACACCACAAAACTTAACAACGTTGCTTAGTGAGTCTGCAAACACCAGCAGCAATACATACAGCAGCAGGGCGTGCTTATAGCAGCCGAAGCAGTGTCACTGTCACCGAGTGATGAGGACTCTCAGACCCGACTGTGGCAGAAGACTCGGAAGTAAACTTGCCGGGTTGAACCCTGGTAGGTGGGAGAGCAAGTCAAAACACATGGCCACGGGGATTCCAGCTCCTCCGTGCCTAGGTTAATTCCACACAAAACACATTACACCTGTCTCTCCCGGTACCACGCTCGTCTGCGTCTTCATTGGCGCGCCTTCAAAAACAAGTGTAGTTCAAACAGTGGCTTTCTCAGGGATCTGCTGGGCCAATTACATTCAAGAGAGGCCATAGCCCCTGGATTCGGGGACTCCAAAGGGGTCATCTGGATGGCTTTTCTAAAGGGACCATCCTCACAGGAGCTTATTAGGGAATTTTTTGAAAAATCATTTTATTGGAGGCCCATACAGCTCTAATCACAATATAGACATACTTTGTGTCAGTATTTACATCTTTTTTGTGGGGGGTGGCTCATACAACTTTTATCACAATCCGTCCATCTGTCCATTGTGTCAAGCACATTTGTACATTTGGTGCCACCATCATTCTCAAAACATTTGCTTTCTGCTTGAGCCCTTGGTATCAGCTCCTTATTTTTTCCCCTCCCTCTTTGCTCCCCCCTCATTAGGGAAGTTTTTTCTTTGTGTGTGTGTGTGTGTGTGTGTGTGTGTGTGTGTGTGTTTTGGGCATCGCTGCCCTCTGGTGGTGGGAGTAGGAGGCCCAGCCTTTGCTCCTGTGGAGCCGCTGCTGGAATTGAACCTCCATCCCAGTGGGCCGCAGTCCTGCGCACAACCTCTATGCCAGTGGGGCTCAGCTCAGGGAGGTTTTAAGAACATTAAAAACGGCCTCGGTGAGACAAAGGCCAGGGCAGTCTCGCCCAGGCGCGGCCCCACTGTGCACCAGCTTTTTCACTCAAGGTACAGGCCCTGTCCTCAGAAATCCGCTGGGAAGCCGGACCTCACCCAGTCACATGCTGAGCTTACCTTTGGCAGATTTCTTTGCACTCTCTAAGTTCAAGGACCATTTCCCAGGGCGTGATCAGAGTGTCGACATCTTTGGGGAAAGGGTAGAGATGGAAACACCGCCCCCCAGAAGCGTGTCAATCTATAGGGAGGATCTGTGGAGAAACAAGAGCTTTGCAGTTTTATCTTTTTGTCTCCTAAAGGTTCCTGTGATCTCACAGCAATACTTCTGACGTCTTCCTTGTGTATTGATGG